>JAUTXW010001204.1:667500-912500 GCA_030620095.1 Kuschelorhynchus macadamiae | reverse complement strand
AGGGATACCTAAATTTGGTTAAAACATTTTAGATAGGACATCGTTTTTTTTTAAACAGAGTATTTAACGATTTTGCAAAACATCTGTTTTATCTAAATCGGAAATACTGTCATAACAGGAAAACTGCCAAACATTTTGAAATTCAGGAAATAAAACAAAGCCAATTTAAAGTCTACACTTTTTAATCACTTAAGCCTGGGTTATAGATTGAAAAAGTTTGTGTCTTAGGTCGTCCATTTGAGCTAAGTGTTTACGCTAGTTCTCAGACCGAGTTGTAGTTTGAAAACGTTTGCGCTTTGCGTCGCCTGTGGAACTAACCTTACTTTAATGTTTACATTTATCGCCTTTTTGTGTAATGGAATTTTGTTGTGCTTGTTTGTCAGTTTATGTGCGTTTTTTTAATTTGTTGGGCATGGATAATCAAAATCATAGTAATTATGCCTAGTAAAGACTAGGCATTGTGGATATATTAATGTGTGCCGCAGCTGTACGTTGTTGAAGAGAAGACGCCAAAGAAAATCGCGAATTCGGCCTGTTAAATGGAGCGGAAATACTCATAACTCCTACCAGTATTTTCTTAAAATTAAAGACGAAGGACGAACGTTTTAAAAGGCCCTCTAAAACACAGCAATTTCATTGGTTGCAGCTTAACCCAAACGTCGATTTTCGCCAGCCGCTTCCATCAAAGTTAAAGATCGCCATCTTTTCGACGGCTAGCGGAAATTCACCGATGGCTTCAAAAATATAACCGTACCCATTGCTTTGCGTTAAGTAAACTTCAAGGACAGAGCAAACGGCAACGTAAGACGCAAACGTTTTCAATCTATAACCCAGGCTTAATAATATTCTACCTTTTGCACCTATTTATTATATTACTTTGACATTGTCAATTGTCAATGTCATTTTAGAAAAAGTTTGTCAAATTAGGTAGATTGAATCAATTTTGTATTAAACCTTGAAGATAAGATTTTAATTAAACGTTTAAGGGTTCGTTTAACTATGGGGCAGGGAAAATTAATACGCGTGTTTCCTCAAAAAATAGGTAAGAATAAGAGAAGACAATTTCAAAATTTCTTTTAAGGGAAACCAATGGCTCAATAGGAATGAAACAAGAACGTGGAAGAAAAAGAACTGCCTAAACAGAAGAAAATATTGATAGAATATAGGCATTATTAGACATTTACGACCAGATCAGATAACAAGTTCAAGAAAAATATCTAAAGTGAGACGAATTAAAAAAAACATCCCCTAGAAGAATTTTTATTAAAAGGTGTCGATTATAAAAAATTTTACTGTCAAAAATTAACACTCAACGTTGAACATAAAAAGATAGAACTGCTTCGCAGATTCAGGACGCGAGAACGGATGGAGACAATATGATTCAGCGATGAAAAGATATTTTCCCTGAGACAACCCAAAAATTCCCAGAACAATAGGGTTTATACTACAGCAGAGAGGAAAAGAGACATTCCTTTCGAAACCTTTTGATTCCTCGCCAACCTTTCGCCTCTTCTATTATGATATCCGATGCCGTATCAGCTATAAGGAAGACTTCAGTTATTTTTGTGAACAACAATATAAACTCTGAGGTTCATCAAAGGGAAATTATGTCGAATATCCCAAGTAGCACTTTTAGTCATGAATACGTCAGGGTTAACACAAGTATTTTCAATGAAGTAACTAGTACTTGATGTCGCCACGTTCTGTTTAAGCTGAGATTACGTAGACATTAGCAAAATGGGGAACAATTTTAGGGTAACTATTTCGTAAATAACATTTAACTGTGACTTTGACTATTACATAGTAGGAATTGTGTAGGTTCCATTTAAATAGCCGAATAATAATAATTCACCCTATTCGTCACTTCCTTATTTCTGTTTTTATTTAATCCGTTTTAAAAACATGTATGGTTCGTTTTAATACAAATAAAACAGTTATGGCAACTTCAAACACTCAAATTGGGAATATGGTGTAGAGCATATAGAATACGTTATTGGTATTTGTGTTAGGATACATGCGTTTCACTTAGGTTTCTGGCTATGCTAAGGACCTTAAATTAAAACGCAAACAATTTATCTGGTGAATATGCTAATGATAGTCGTAAAAAAATTACGCGCCTTTAAAATTCGTTAATTTTCATTACATATTGATCAAATATATTGGCCAATTTAAATCTCAAAAATGTAATTTTGGACTTTGGTTTAAATAGTACTAACCATTAAATATCTTATTATAAAGAGTGGTTCTTTTTTTAACGTAATGTTTAATTTGTATGCATTTTTAATCTTTATAGTCACAAAAACAAATCATAGTTAAATATTTATAGAGGAAATGAAAATAAACAATGGAGTTCTATTGGACTTTTACTTTTAGGTTGGCTGCATTTCTTTATTGAGAAAATTACTTAACATCAAGTGTCTACGACTGCTCCCATGCGCTTTTATAGTTTTGGATTCTTTAAATACACAACTGTCACTTATACCCAATTATAAGTCTTGAACACTAAGGTGGTACGAATAAAGTTATCTACAAAGTTCTTATTAAACCTATACTGTATATTATTACTAAGCGGTTACGATTTGGGAACATTCCGCCGGTTCTTTAAAATTTAATTCATTGTGTCGTAGCATGCAGAGAGTTGCGGTACTTGGGTTACTACTATAATTCTGCCATCTATCATAACCATAACTCTTTGTTTCGTTTTTATTTTTAATTTTCTATAAAATGTGGCTGAGTGAACAAAGCTATTTTTTTTTATGGCATGTGAAGCCGATGTGTACTATTTTAACTTGTTACTCGTAGACGATAACACAACACATACACATTTAATTAATAGCTGTAGATCGAATTACAATGACTTTAGAATGACAGTGACGACAATAAAAGCCCTCCCGCCAAATTGATGCAAAATTTCTAAAAGTTTAATTTGAGTTAAGTGTGGGGTTATGTTAATGTTTTACTTTAATAATCTATTCGAACTATCTAGTACAAACTTTCTTTTTCATTTAGATTTTTAATAAATAACAATGTTTGTGCATGCGATTAATAAGAGTTGTCTGCCAAGTGAATTTATTAATGTAATATGTACTGAAGATAGCCTACAAAATAAAGTTTCTTTTATGCTAATCTTAGAGAGCTTCTACCTCAAACTGAAGTGCTAAATGAAGTAAAACAAACACTAAGACATGAAACAATATTGTCTTTTACAGCAAAATAATACCAAATATAATAATGTGCAATATTTAATAACTTTTCTTGGAGTTAACTTAAACTTAAGACATTTACGGTCATAGTCATTTACACATTCATCACAGACACTTTATAATTACAAGCAAAAACAGGTGAACCAGGCTTAAATACATTTCTCCATATGGTCAATAGCTGAGAACTTCTTGTTTGAATCAATATTCATTTTAATAATCACAAAAACTAATAAAATGAGACACTAAAACAACAAACCTCGTAAGAAACCCACGTAGGCAAAAAGTAAACAAAACGATTTTAGCAGCAATATGACCGAATCAATTAAAAATTGGTTACTCTATTGTTGCCACTGTCCTTATAAAATCACCAACCGAATCTCGTACCAGTGCCTCCTATCTCCGGAACCTCAAGGGCAAGAGGTAATAGTTTACTTGTAGTAAATAATTACTGTCATTCTTACTTCTAAGTTGCAACAGAAGAATAACGACTGGTAATAGCCAGTTTAAAGTAGCAGTAGACGATAAGTTTTTCTACTCTGCAACGACTCGTTTTATTTTATAGTAATACGTTATAGGAGTACATTTGAATGCAACGGAGTAGTCTCTGGAAAGTTCAAGACGGAACTGATACTTAAAAGTTGTAATTTAGTAAACAGATTAGAAACAGTAACTTTGAATAATTAAGAAAGGACGGCCTTGGAGTCAATTCCTTTAGTAGTTGCTTGGCAGTAGTTATTATACTGGGTGTCCCACGACGAATTGCGGTGATTGATTTCTCAGAAAGTTGGCTTTGGAAAAATTTGAAATTTTGGCAGCTAACTAAAGTCGATGGGGGAAATTCGCACAAAATATTTTCAAGATGGCGGCACTTCCGATTATACCGGAAGTAGACGTCAATTATTTTTTTTTAAATAGAACACCCTGTATATTATCGAATTTTTGGATTCCTCGAAAAATTACTTTAGAAAGTCATAAAATACTAAACCTTCTTTTTTTTATTGAGCACTCTATAAATTAAATTAATTGAATTTTGATGTATTTTGTTTCTTCTTAAATCAATAAATCAAATAAAAATCAATAATGAATATTATCAAAGCATTTCTTTCCGTAAAATGATGTCTATAAACTTTTGTAGGAGAAAGATGTCTGAATATTCTTGAAGAGTTGGACAACGCATATTTAAGTAATTTACCTTTGGCAGAACATAGTCGGATTTTCTATCAACTCGATGGCGCACCACCACATAGAACCGTTGCAGTTACTAACTTTTTACAAGCTACGTTTTACGACAGGTGGATTGCCAACAATGGACCTTTCCTGTGGCCTCCTCGTTCCCCCGATCTGACAGTCTTAGATTATTTTATATGGGGAACGATAAAAGGAATCGTTTATCTGAATTCAGTAACAACGAAAGAGGACTGTATGGCAAGGGTAAGGGACGCTTTCGAAAGTTTATCTCCAGCTTCAATTAGAGCCTCCACCCACGAGGGATTTATTCGGAGATGCGAAAAATGTTTGGAAGTACAAGGTGGACATTTTCCACATTTTTTGAAAAAATAAGTTGTGCTCCTGTGTAGACTAGACTATAATGGGAATAGGCTTTCTTTAATTAACTTTTTTCTTCAAGGTTTCAACATGTTTATAGTTTTCCAACATTTGTTTAACGCTGTTCGGTGACGGTTTCTGTTTATCTGGATATCTATCAGCAAATATCTAGCATGTTCTTGTTAAAACTCTGTTAGATTCCCCATAGATAATAAATAAATTCAAATAATCCTCGTGTGTGTTATTTAATCGCCCCGGCATGATTATTAGTTTAATAATTATTATAATTACTATAATAAATAAATAATATTTTAGTAGGTAATTGTCAAACGACAAATTACAAATATTACGTTTCTATAGTAACCAATTAGTTTTGTTCTCGCCAGGCCTCCCCGTCATGGTCAACTAACAAGAAAACTTAGAAGCCGTCTGGTATTATTAGAATAAAAAATCTTAAATTGTCCATAACTCAAAAACTGCAAATTTTTGGAATATACAACTTTATACAAAGTCACCCTTATTTTAAGTGTTAAATAAGAAAAAATTATAAAAATTGGGGGTTTCCATTTGAAAAAAGTAACTTTTAACGATTTTTTAAAGTGTATTTATAATGTCAGTTTTTGATCACCCTATATTTATTTATAATAAAAATATCACCACAGGCCACTAAAGTGTACTCTTTTGAACAAGGGAGCCAACCGCAAATAAATAATACAGACTTCGATAAGCAGAAATTTACATAATTTATGTCTAGACCTGCAAACGTCATTTTTTACATAAAATTCAAAATATCTCAAAAACAGTTGGACTTAGGTATAGGATATTATACATGAAATATACCTAGAATTTTTCGAGGAATCGAAAAATTTAATTATATACAGGGTGTTCCATTTAAAATAAGAAAGTCGACGTCTACTTCCGGTATAACCGGAAGTGCCGCCATCTTGAAAATATTTTGCGCGAATTGCCCCCATCGACTTTGGTTAGCTGCCAAAATTTAAAATTTTTCTAAAGCCTACTTTCTGAGAAATCGATCGCCGCAGTTCATCGTTGGACACCACTGTATAATTACTTTACA
The DNA here is from genome assembly GCA_030620095.1 of Kuschelorhynchus macadamiae. Taxonomy (NCBI): domain Eukaryota; kingdom Metazoa; phylum Arthropoda; class Insecta; order Coleoptera; family Curculionidae; genus Kuschelorhynchus; species Kuschelorhynchus macadamiae. The sequence continues at coordinate 906,674 of JAUTXW010001204.1, read as the reverse complement.
TGGAAAATTACTATAAAGTATTATTCGTAGTAAGAAATTTATATATATATATATATATATATATATATATATATATATATATATATATATATATATATAATACTTAAAAAGTGTAACCCAAAGTGTTTGTTGATATACAGTAGGATTATTAGTAATAAATACGTAAAAACTCTTAAAGAGTAGTAGTGGAAACAGTTGTAACTACTTTAGTGCTAGTTGGAATGTTGCCAGTTACAGAGGAAGATTGTGATGTTTACACATTTCAGCAGGATGGAGCGCCTGCTAATAATTCTCGGGAAACAATAAGATATCTGCGGCAATGTCACGATTTTATTGAACCAAGCAACTGGGCTCCACACAGTCCAGATCTCAATCCTGTAGACTATTGCGTACTGGTCCTACTAAAACAATGGTATATTAAATCAAAGTCGTACTTTTGATACAATTCAGCAGCTAAAAGACCTGAGTTATGCTGGACAGGATTTTCCCAAGACGTAATTGCAAGTGCAATTGGAAAATGACGTCGAAGGCTGCAAGCTGTTGTTAACAAACGCTGCGGTTATATTCACATAGACTTTTTGTGATATTCTTTACTTCCAGAGTTGTTTTTATTCCTTGTTGGTACTAGTTCCTTACTTTCCTTAACAAAAAATAATTTTTAAACGTTGCTTTGTTTTATTTCGAAAATGTCAAATGTCAATGTATAATTACTGAAATAAAGTGTGTCCTAAGTTAAACGTTTTAATGTAGTCATAAAAAATAACTTTTATTTGATAATAGCTGAAATTGTATGTAGTAATAGATTATGAATTGCAAATTATCGAACAAATGGTTAGAACGCATTTTCAGGGGACTAACATCTAGTCACGTACGATAAATGTACCAATTTGTGAACACCCGGGGTTCACTGATACACAGTTCCGAAAAAATTAATGTACTCTAAGTCGAGACGAGATTTTTGGCGACGAGATCAAAATTTTAGAGAGAGACGAGATGAAACATTTATCTCATTCTGTATCAAGAGATCCGCTGGTTTACTACTAAGCTGCGGGAAGACAGTTATTTTATAAAAATATAATAAATGATAAAATGGAGCATGATTTTTGCCCACCCACACTCTTTGTTCATCAAAACTAATAAAGTAATTATACAATGAAATAATTACTGTGTAAAAGCGGAAAATTAACTGTCGACGACTACTCCGCAAGCATATTTATTAATTCAGAACACAGCTCTTTTGTGCGCGATTAAAGCGACTTTGATATGCAAAACTCAAATAATAAAATTTAAACTTCCACAGCGGAATTTGTCCCATATTTATGATGTCGAATTGCATGACCAACTGTACCTGTCGCATATATTATATTTATATGTTGTTTGCATGAGTTCAAGATTGCCTACTGAAAATAGGTAGCATCGATAAATTCGTTTAGGTAAAATCACTAAAATTATGCTGATTTACCTAAGTATGACCTTTTTAAAAAGTTTCTGTAAATTAATAGGAAGTTTAACGGCGATTCGGACAAATAATTCTGCCTTTGATAAGCTAATTCAGGTATAGGGTCCAAAATCTCATGGACCATTATACCGACAAGCCTTTAAGCATTTTTCATCATCTCTACCGGCACAATTGACGACGTTTCGCCCCTTTGAGGATCATCAGGCCAATGCAGCCATATGGTAGAGATGATGAAAAATATTCAACGGCAGTTTGGCTATATACGATGAAAAGTTAAGGCAGTAAGAAATTAACCCAAAGAGTAAAGAAGCGTCATCTATGGGTATAAGTGTGAGGCTTGTTATTTGAACCTCTAGTAGTAATGTAAAAGTTAAAAACACAAGCGCGATATGCGAAGGCTTTCAATTTTCTGTTTGCCGTGCGATACCAACTATTGTTGGCGAAACGACGGCGACAAAGGATGAAAATCCATGATATCGGCTTTTTAGACCAAAGTTTCTTGTTTTTAACTTTTACATTACTACTAGAGGTTCAAATAACAAGCCTCACACTTATACCCATAGATGACGTTTCTTTACTCTTTGGGTTAATTTCTTACTGCCTTAACTTTTCATCGTATATAGCCAAACTGCCGTTGAATATTTTTCTTTATCTCTACCATATGGCTGTATTGGCCTGATGAGCCCCAAAAGGGCGAAACGTCGTCAATTGTGCCGGTAGAGAAGATGAAAAATGCTTAAAGGCTTGTCGGTATAATGGTCCATGAGATTTGGACCCTATACCTGAATTAGCTTATCAAAGGCAGAATTATTTGTCCGAATGGCCGTTAAACTTCCTATTAATTTATTTACTTTTTTGTTTCTGTAAATGTTTCAACCTATCCCAATATTGCTTATTCATTTATGACACTCAGTCAAAACTGATGAGTGTGATTTTGATAGTATTTTAGCAAAAATGCCTAAGTATATAACCCTCCTAAAAAACCTTTTAATCGAGAGTATTATATTTCCCGAAAGAGGCAGAATCAAAATGATGTAATACCTAACCTGTTTCCACCCCTTTACGCCCGGCCACCCTTAACTAAATTGTCCTAAATAGCAATCCCCCACATGTGATACATTATCTTAAAGGTCTTAAAAAATGTTTTTGAGTGCTACCCTACAAAGCTACATTCGATGTAATAGTCTATGGTTTATTAAAGAAAACTTTATTTAACTAAATTAAAATTGTATTTTTTATTATTTATTTAATAAATGTTGAAAATGATTTCCATTGTTTTTAAGACAATAATAGAGTCTATATTCAAACTCTTGACGTACACTTGCAAATGTTTCTTTCGAAATAGCTCGGCATTCTTGAATTATTCTTTCTTGGAGTTGCTCTATTAATTCAGGTTGCGTCTTAAAAACAACAGATTTTAGGTTACCCCAGATGAAGAAATCAAGGGGCATTAGATCCGGACATCTAGGAGAGCATTCAACGGACCTTTTTTTTATTCCTTATATTAGAATAATGATTATCTAACCATTCTCTAACTGTTACTGCATAAGATATGGTGCTCCATCACGTTGAAAATGTAATCAAGTTTTTTCTAAAGATATATTGTCGGGCACGCCTCTCTAATTCCCTAACCCATGAATTATCAGAGGCTCGACATACCTCTCTAGCATTTCAGCATACATTTCGCCATTTAAATTTGCTTGTACAAATAATGGACCAGTAAGAGAATCTCCCAATATACCAACCTAGTACTGCGTACGTCCTTCTCTAAATACTCGTGGGTTCTCGTCTCTCCAGTAATGCCAGTTTTGTTTATAAACGTGCCCATTTAAATAAAAAGTGCACTCATCACTAAAGCAAATATTTTTAACGAGCAGAGGTTCTTCAGTACTTCTAGCTGTCATAATTTCACAAAACTCAATTCTTCTGTCGGGGTCATCGTTACCAAGTTCATAAAAGATTTGCATTTTATAGGGATTAAACTTATTTAATTTGAACACTCTCATTAGTGATTCGCGGGATAATCCTGTTGTTGACGAGCCGATAAAGTAGGACTTATTGCAAACTGTCCGAGAACTTCAATTCGAACCAGTTATCCAAATTTATATTTTTCCAAGTCGTTGCGTAAGTTTTTCTTTAAATTTAGTTAATAAGAATAACAGGGTAGTCTATTTCAACCCCTTCCATTCGTTTTAAAAAAGTGAAAAAATATGCGGATTAGTGTGTTCTCATAGTAGTAGTACTCCTAAAAAATTTCATTATTCTATAGCTTTTCAATTTTAAGATCAAAAATAAAAACATTATCTTTCCGCCATCTTTATACCGGAATATCTCTCTAGTTGTTGACTTTTGACTGAACGTTTATAAAAAACTGCCCTTTATTTTGAACAAAGAATATGAAATTCAAATTCGCTATTCTGCTCACTAATTTTTTAATCGTTCCACGATTTATATTTTGTAGAAATGTCCAGGTTATTCAAAAAAATAGGTGAAAAGATGTCAGAAGCGTACTATTTTTTTTCTTCAAAAATATGCAATGCAAATCCCGTACGGGCGCCACTGGTTCAAATAAAAAATGTTGTACATCAGAAAATGTGTCTTGATGCGTAGAAAATATGTACCAAATTTCAGGAAGATATCTATAACGGTATCCCAAATATTATAAAAAAAAGATTTTTTTCTGAAAAGAAAACACCCTGTATCTCAAAAGTTATGAGGTTTGGGACATATGTTCATATGAAGCTTTTTTTTTTAATAAACGCAAGAATCACCTTAAGTATTTCGCGTTTGTTTTCAAACAGCCTGTATATTAATTTTTCAAAGTTGGATAGAATGTTGTACTACTTGTTAATGCTTTATAGGCAAACCTAGCTGTAAACACTTGTAGGATACAGACGAGTTTTTTGATGCCCCACTCATGAACATCGGGTCAGGCGTTTAGCCTATAGGAGGCAACAAACAATGGATACATACTTACATACATGACTACTAAACTCATTAACCTTCTTTGCATGCGTAGTTGGGTTAAGAAAAGAGCTTATCCGACGTACGGCCAATTCCACAGAGCTTAACTCAAATCCCTTTTAAAAAGCCACAAAATAATTTTAAATTCCTAGATGAATACGGGGCAATAAAGGCATTCCAGCTCACATTCTCCTTTGTTGCTTTAATATTAATTCGTAATAAATTCTGCTCTCAACAATATAATTTCTAATTTCGGCCAGACGACGACGTCTCTCCGTGAAATGGTGGAGCAGCCATTTTATAGCTGGAGCCTTATTATGAATTTACATATTACCTAGATAACGTAGCTCTGGGCGATTCTCCTGGAAATGGTGTAGCACTTACGAATACGTATGTTTTTGTTATTGGCTAAAAATAAGTTTGGTATGTAAATAACGCTTTTTAGATTACAACCAAAAAGTTCGTTTTTTCGTTCCCATTGAAACATCACGAACGCTAAGCAGTGGCAGCCTGGCACATGAAAAATAGGTCGGCTGGGCCTTAGGGAGGCCTATAGCCCACTAAGGCCCGGCCGACCGACCCATAACTAACAGAAACGTCCAAAGAATAATCAGTTTCTACCGAAAATTGCTCACAGTACATTTTATTTCCTGGAGTTAACACCTCAAAACACGAGAAATTAATCAATCTTATTTCATAAACGTACAAATAGAACTGCCTACAAAATGCATTTTAGTGATATTTATACATTCAGGAATGATTATGTTTAGGGGTTCGCGAGACCACGAGACTAGTCTCGGTCTCGGTCTCGAAACGAGACTTGCAAAAGTATTTCGAGACCGAGACTTACCTATCGAGACTCTCGGTCTCGATCTCGAAGTGAAGTAGCAAAATTACTAATGTTCGTAAATTATTTATTTTGACAAAATAATTCAAAAAATATATGTTTGGAGGCAAATTAATTGATGCAAAAAATAATTTTTCTATAATCAATTATATTATACTAGCGTTGTATATGTTCTTATAACAATGATACTAGTGAAATAGTCATTTAAAAAACGATATAAATAACCATAAAAAGAGAATTTCCCAAATTTAGAAATTCTAGTAGCGAAATTCCACTTCACATGTCGAAAACCGTAAATTGCTACCCTGTTCTCAAAAAGAGACACTTTATCACAACTATACTATATAGGATTTTGATATTGTGATCTTTATAAATTTATAATCGGTTTTTAAGTTTAATTATTGAAAGTAACTAAAATCCAAAAATTTTTAGTTTTTTGGTTCAATAATTAATAACTAATAGACTGCAACAACGAAAAACATCGCAATATCATATTCTTATATAGTATAGATACGGTAAAGTCTCCAACGGACGAAGTAATTGAGGTGATTTTTGTTTAAAAATTTTCCGACTTAAAATAAACAAAAAATTGTTAAAAAAAATCAGTGAAAATATTTCTTAACATTTTCTTCTTTAATCTCTTCGATGGCTTGCTAATTAAAGAAGGTACGTGTTTTATAGAACAATATTTTTGTACTGATTTTGTTTGTATTTGAAAGTAATGGACGATATAAAATTTTTAACTATATGTGTATAATAAAAATAATATAACTACATACCGACAAGATTTTCAACAAACAAAACACAAAGTAGAATTTGGCTTAGGATTTTAAATAGATGATCAATAAAGCTAATTCAACTATTACGCTTAAAAAAATAAAGAACTGTTCTAATAACAAAGTAAAAATTTAAATTTCTAAACATACATTATAAGCATATTTTTAGATTTTATTTCAACCTATATAATAAACCTAAAAATATTACAGAAAATTTAAACAAATATTTTATAATTTCAAGTTACTTTTATACCATGAATGAATACATAATAAGCATTTGTTTGAAGTTTCATTTAACATGCTTTTTAGTTTTGTATTAATTAACCCTGCTTGTGAAAATAAACGCTCTACTGCTACAGAGGTCGCCTGTATAGACAAAAGATCTTTTGCCATTTTGGCTAAATTTGGAAATTGTTTATCGTGTGCTTTCCACTATTCTAAAATATCTATACCCTTTGGAGCGCGCTTTAATTGCAAATATTCTATTATTTCTTTTCTCCAATTTTCGGAATCACTTTTTTTTTTCAAATAGTGATGTATAGTCGATGTCATAGTTATCATCGCTTGAGGAACTTGATATTATTGGTGATTCAGCACGCACAATATAATATTTATCCCTGTACATTTTCTCAAAATAGGTTATAGATTGATCTTTCAGGCGAAAAATTGAACAAGTAGATATTTGTTTAATAAATAAATTTTCTTTTAAAATCCACTCCACTTTTAAAATTTATAATTAATTTACCAAAGAACAAAAATAGTTGACTGACAAGTAGTATTATGAACCATAGCCGCCTTTGTGCAAGCACAACGTGCAGACCCCTAAGAACGGTACTGGTTAAGAAAGTAATAACGCATCAAAGTAATACAAGTTTGGTTCAAAATAGCAAAGTTTACAGAATACCTAAGGGGCTTTACTTGGCCATCGATCGATTTCTACCTATTGAATTATAACGTCTGCCCCTAGAATGCCCAACACGTTGCTTGCATGAGTTCGGCAGCATTATACAGTGTGTCCTTATTTTGTGTTTAATATATCTTAATCCATTTATATATCTTTCGAAATGTCAAATAATTATGGTTCTGTGGATGTTTGTTTAAGTAACTCCAGTGACGTGTGGCCTTTCTGTTGAAGTCCAAAGAACAAGAGATATGTGATATTTATTTTGATACACCTACTATTGTCCGTATATCTTCATTTACTGATTCCATCTGTTGACAACATCATTTGGAATTATAGATTTTTGGAATAATTTTTATATAAATATACCTACATGTTTTCTACTTCACTGAAATGTTGAAACATTGGGTTTTTTTTTCATTAAATATTTAAGATTGGAAAAACTCTGGGTTTCGAACGTAGGCTTCCATGTACTTTTGTTTAAATAACATCTCGGCGAACAATTATTATTTTTAAAATTTTGTTTTCGAGACCACCGAGACTTTCGAGACCGATACCAAGACTAAGAGACTGATTCAGTCTCGGTCTCGGTCTCGCGAACCCCTAATTATGTTGCATGAGAACGAGAAGATAAAAGTCTAAGAATTGCATTTCTCATGGGAACGTAACTCCTCCCCTGTTAGTTGAAAGCACATTCTCAAAAATTATCAAAAAATTTTAAAGATTATTAATAGTTCAGAAAATTCTATAATTTTCTTCAATATCTAAAGTATTAGAGTTTGCATTTAATTGTTTCTTCGTAGACTTTTTTACAAGTTTTTTGTATATGAAAAATATAATAATTTGTTAAAATGAGTATGTAAAGTAAAATTGTCCAAAAACTGGCCTTCTTTACATAAATCGTTGTAGTCATTTCTTCTGGTTTTCTAATTTGGCTTCGATTTATTTAGTAGTTTTTAGCTTTACGTAGGAGGGCTGCAGAATGAATTTCGGTTTTCTTTAATTAGGCTTAGATTAAGGGTAGGTAGATTAATTCCGTTAAATGTTAATTGGCTTGATTTGTATGTTCCAGACGCAATTGATTTTATTCGTACTTTACATCCCGCGATGACTCAAGAAGATAAGAACCATATAGGGGTATGTTATCTTCGGATTTTTGACAATTTACAATGGCAATTACTTGTATTGGTACTGTTATCAGCCATTTGATTGATTTACAGGCAATTTAATTTTTTGACATGTGCGTGGGGGAATTATTATTTCGATTGTTTCAAAATTATGTAAGTTTGATATATTCTTTTGATAATGTAAAGGCAAGGTTACAAATTGAGTATCTAAAGAGCATTGTTTTAAATTTATATTCGCTCCGATATGTGTTAGAAAATCAATTTCTAAAAGTCCGTCAAATTTAGGTGAAAAATCAAAAAGATAAAATTTATGTGAACCTGTATGATTAAAACAAGGAAATATTGGTATATTAACTACTTCATTGTGAATAGACGTAGCGTGGGCTGTCCATACTGAGAAAGGTTCGGAAAAAATAAAATAAATTAGCTTTATAAAACTTTTGCCATTAATGGTATCAATTAAAAATTTTGCTTTGATTTCGAATATGAAAATTGCTGGTAAATCTGAATTTGTGTAATTATTTAAAAATATTATGTTTGGTTGTTGGAAACGTCGTTCTCCTGAAAATTTTCTTAATAAAACCAATTTGAGTTTCGTAAGGGATATTTTCTAGACAAGAAAATTCGGTATTTGAGTCATTATACGAATATTGCGAATTGTCGCTGTATTCTGGGTAATAATATCGAAATTCAACAAGCTCGAAAATTTTCATTTTGACCATTATCGGGATTTATTGATTATATAGTTCTTCTACAACAATATTACGTTGTGAAGATTGTGGTTGTTGGTTTCTTCTAAGGATTGTGTTCTCTGAAGAAGTATCCATCGGCTGAGGCTTTGGTTGGCGTGATATTGCAGAAGAAGTTGGGCGTTGATTTTGGGGGTTAAAAGACGATCTGTGGGTTAAAGTGTTTCTTTGCATAAAATTTTGATTTGGGAAATTCGATTGTCTAAAATTATGTGTGGGTTGCCTAAATTATCCGAAGCCCATAAATTGATTATTTCCATTATTGAAATTTGGGATTGGTTGTTTATAAGAAGGCATACAATTTGAAAATGGCTGAATGAGGTAAGTCGTAAATATTGGTCTCATATTGGCAGGATAACGTGCTTCTGTAAGCAATTTTTTTTGGTTTTTGTTAATTAAAATTTAGGATTTTGGGCAATGTGTTACTACGGTTCTTATAATATATAAAATTTTCTTCTTCCAAGGTACAGCTCATTGCCTCTTCTAGAGTAACTGGATTTTTTAATCTAACAACAAGTTGCATATGATAGTTTAGATGAAGGTTTTAAATACTAAATTTCCGTATTCATTAAAGCTTGCGTTCCATTACTTAAATTTACTTTGGACAGTAACAAACTGCGAGCGTCTTGCAAACGCAGGCCAAATTATTGCGGTGTTTCATTTTTTTACGGTTTGGACGTTATTATATTTTGAATAATACAATTAATCGATCTATGATCTGAAAAAGTCGAAATTATTGCGGCTTTTACTACGGGCCATGTATTTAATTCTATTCAAGTACAACAAATATCGGCTGCCCAACCTACAAGTTTACTTAAATTAGGTGCATTATTGTCAGTTTTATTTCTATGATAATTATAAAAATTATCACAAGCATTAATAAATCTGTTTATTTGTTTTGGATTCCCGTCGAATAAGGGAATATTGTCTGCTTGATATCCGACTAGTTGTAAATTAGGTTCAGTAGTAATTATTTTACTTATTTGAATTAAATTAGAAAAAAGTTTGCTGAATTGAAAGAGACGTAAATATCAATATTTAAGATAGGGTAAAAATAAAATGAAATAAGGAAAATTGAAAGGAAGCAGTTACAGCAATGTACTGAAGATAATTCCAATTTTCATTCTTAAACCAGGGTCCAATAGGGGAGGCGATGTGGTCCTTTCCCTGGTTAGCTGCTATGAGGGTGGGACGATGTGTGTTCCCAAACTCGCACCAATAGAATGCTGGACGATGTTGTTTCAAATCCCCCGTCAATTTTGAGTTTCTTGGTACACCCTGAAGATTTTTGATTGTCCGATTTTGCAACAAATCGTTGAAACGAAACCAGAAATTACGCACGATGCGCGACTGTTGGCAATATCCTACCGACTGCTCCAATTAACAACTCAAAACACAAGAGATTAATTTTAAAAAATCAATTTTTTTTCATAACTACAAAATGCATTTTAGTTTTATTTATAAGTTCAGTTATGCTTATGTTGCATAAGAACGAAAAGATAAAAGTCTAAGAACTGCAAGTGCATAAATGCAGAATTGCATTTCTCATGGGAACGTAACTCTGGGCAATTGTTTCTACGTTAAACTTCCTATTGCTATGATTTTATTAAAAGTATTTTTTGCCAATAAAAATAAACTATCTCGACAATTTCTAAAAAAATATTATTTTTGGGCCTCATATCATCCAAAGAGAAACTATCTTTATTTCGGTGGACTCTACATGGGAGATCATATTTTTCCATGAATAAATTGATGTTGATATTCCCTTTAAAAATCCTATGGGCCAAATGTAAAACCATAGCGGAACATATAGATAGAACATTGCAGTTTTATTTCTAAATGGTTCTCCCTTCATAAACCGGAGAGTAATTTTAGCAATGTGCTTTTTGAATCCCTAGGTGGAAATTTGAGATCCCATAAACAAATTCCGCCCCTTGTTACTCTTCTCAAAAAAAAATAGTGAAATATGGGAAAATTGAAAAGACGGAAACAGTTTTTTTTTTAGTTTTTCTGCATTTAGACCGCTTTCTCGTCAGTTGAAGTATAGGCGTCCTATATTGATTTTAAATCTCCTTTATATTTTCCATCGAACCCTTTTTTTACCTTAACAAAGTAGTCAGGGTTTTGACACCACAAAATACCTTCAAGTTACCCCATTTTATCATTTTTTATTTTTTTAAGTGACATCCCGCGCTCTGGTATTGCCCGTTAACGAACTTTTCCGATATTTTTTGACGAAAAATTAACAATAGCAACCTATATTCTGAACCATTGGAGTTTCTAAAAGAAGCGCACGTTTATCCTATCTGATCGATTCCATGAAACGTATTTCTCCGACGTACCGTTACCGTTACCGAGCTAGAGCACTTTGAAGGTTAAAGAAGACGAATGTCAAAAATTTCCGGTCCAAAAAGAGAAATGCGTTGTCAGTAACAATACGTAACAAGATTTAACCCAGACAAACTGACAGACAACTAAAAACAAATAGAAGCTTGTAAAAATGTCAAATTTATTACGTTTCTAATATAATGAAATACCTAAATTGAGTTTATTATAAGATACTACTTGTGGTTTCCCCCATTCCACGAACTCGTCCACGTCCCTGGATCCGACGTCAATCCAAACCAGTATAACATCCGACATAAATACGAATCTGTAAAGAACATTTTGTTGTTAATTCGGCAGAGAAGAGCAATTAGGCTCGGAATTATCTCAGCGGATTTCTAATTTCCAACTTCGAAACTTTAACTATTGCGATGGGGATTTGTGTTCCGGCAGAAACGAGATACGCGATCTCATTTTCGCTCGGATTGTTGCGATACAAGATGCGGAATTGGAACACAATGAAGGGAACAATTTTCGCGATGTAATTGCCGGCCGCGGTTTGATTTTCTCGTTCACAGAGAAGTAAGTTTTCAACACAATGTATACCCTATTTTGCAGTTCGGATTGGCAAGTTGGGTTGCCAGACGTCCGAGATTCCTGAAATTATCCTGGAATTGTCCAGTTTGTCCCTGTCCCAGAATTGTAGTATATTGTACAGAATTGAAAGTTTTTGTTCACTTTTCGTTAGAAATCATCAGATTTCGCACCTTTTACTTCCCTCGTAAAAGAAAAGTATTTTAATCGTGAAAAAATCACCACCCGAGAATTTTTCAGTTCTGTACGTTGCAGTATGTGTCAATGTAAAAACTACCTATTGAATTTATTTTAAATTACCAAGACAAGTGTGGCATAGGTAGACAGAAACCAAAATATTGGTAGGAATCCAATATAATGGAACAAAGTGGCGCCCAATAAATATGTTTGAACAGTGGCGGCTCCTCCATCAGTTTATATGGTCAATGACCCCCAATAAATATTTCCAAACAAACAAATAAACAAAATAATATATAATTTATATTTTTTATTTTTTTTTTAAATTTGGAAACTCCCTCTAGTATTCTAAGCGTATAAACTCGGTGATCGTTCACTTAATTTCGCGACACACCATCGATGCCTCGCACCGATCTTCGGGATTTAGTTTCGTTGGCATCAATCACGGCTGGCAGCCCGGGTTGACCTCGTGGTTATAAACAGAGGCGAGTTTTTACCCGATCAAATTCGCATAGGTGCGCATAGGTAATATACGGCTTATGTTGGCAAAGTTTGGTTCAAAAGCCGCGCCGAGGAAACTTAAATATTTTTAAGTTAATCAACTGCAGTTGATGCATTAAATGTGGATCGTGTGATAGGTTGTGGTACGATTGCGTATTTTTATAGATTTTATTTTCAAGACGTTATATTTTGTTTGCTGATTTTTTTGTATAAATTATTGTTTTAAAGAAAGGTAGCCACAGTGTTTTAGAATATTAAGACTTTAAAAGCCGTTTTCAATTATTATTAGTAGTCGACCTTTACCGAAATTTAAAATTCAGCAAACGTAAACACAAAAACAAAGTAAATCGCTATTTTCGTAAAAATATGTAGGATTTATGTGTCTGGACATGCGGTTGCGAAGTAAAAATAGCATTTTATTGTTTCGTGTGTCTGATTTTTAGAGATGACTCTTTGTGGTGTATATGTATTAACCCCCCTGAAAAGTTTACCACGATCCGCCACTGTGTTTGAAAAGACAGTATATGTAACACACACATATATATATATATATATATATCTATATATATATATATATATATATATATATATATATATATATCTGTGCCTATGTACTAAACTAGGTATATTAGGCCACACTTCACTATTCCTAACAAATGGAAAAAAATCATAATGAAGGAAGTTCCGAGTAAAGGAAATTTACCGAATTTTCATAATGCTGTAAGAAGCTCAATGCTGAATTCTTATAAAGCAAATAGCTAAAGCAACATCATTTATTCATCTTATAAGTATTTAAGGTAATGAATCTGTAGCAAAATGGCAAATTCTGATATGTCCTGTCTTCACAGCAGAGGCACTTTAAACTTCGAGCATACCCAAAAATCATAGTTTTAATCAAACGTTTCTACTTTATGGCTAACGTTTGTATAAAACATTAGTTTAAGCATTTTATTAAAACATTGAAAACTTCTAAAGAATCTTCTTTTTTATCTCCTTTCCTGTAACCGTGAATAATTCGCCAAGATTTTATAAAGATCTTCACATTTTATTGCATCTAAATGCCAAAAAAAAACATGTTTTCGAAGTTTCGTCGGTCTGTCGGTTCTGTCTGTCTGCCTGCATGCAACATAGTTCAAAAACTATTTATTTGACTGACTTCAAAGTTCGGTTAAAAATCAAGGGGATGATATGGTTACATTTTGGTATAAATCCAATATGGAGGAAGAAAATGGCGGCCTAGTAAAATGTTAAAAAAATGATTACCAAAAAATTACTTATCCAATTTACCTGAAGTTTATAGATTTTACGCAAAAATGATCTGATATAATTTTGGTACGAATCTAAGATGGCCAAACAAAATGGCGGGCTGGTGAAATATAAAAAATTATTACTGGAGAACTGCTTATCCAATTTAACTGAACATAAAAATCAAGTGTTACGTATAAATCAACTTGTAAAATTTTGGCACGGATCCAAGATGGTGAAAGAAAATGGCGGCCCAATAAAATATTTGAAAAATCAGACTGAAAAACTGCTAGATTTATTTTGAATTTTGTGCCACTATTAAGATGAACTGGTAAAATTGTGGTACGAATTGAAAATGGCGGAAAAAAAGACCGATTAAAATGTTTAAAAAACAATGAAAAAAGAATGTGTTAATCAATTGGCTGTATAAGTAAGTAATAAGCATAAACTGCTTATTCAATTTATTTTAAATTATGTCTATGTGCTAAACCAAATTTGGTCACTTCACTATTCCTAATAAAAAAAAAAAGATTTATAAACGGGGAAGTTCCGGGTAAAGAAAATATACCGACTGCTTTATATGAAAATTGCACTGCTGACATTAAACACCCTAAAAGATGGAAACGTACAAGTACAATGTACCCAGAATAATCTGACAAGTTGAAATTAACCTAAGAATACCAATTATTTAATGCTAATCTTTAAAACTATCAAGGTTAATTAAATCAAAAAGCATTAAATGTGAAAAATTTCTAGTTTTTTCGGTTTAAGTTATTTTGTAGATCATAATTTCCTGAACCTCTCTGTACATATGAAATTATCTTAAATATTGCATTTATTTTATTTCACTTGCAAACAAATAAATAGTTTCGATTTAACTATTGGATGGACACTCCATAGTTATAGAACAAAGCCAAAATTATGAAAAGTTAATATTCAAAAGCTAGCAAGAAAAACATACCAACGATCATCTACAAAGATGTTTGCAACTAAAAATCCACAAAACTTCGCTAGTCGTGAAGATATGCTTTAGAGTACATTGAAGGGAAATAGAAAATTCAAGTAGGTAATTTATTTCGCGCGTTTCTTAAAAACTGTATAAATTTGCAAAACCTAGTAGGTCAATTTTCTAGGTTTGTCTATAATACGACAGAGTAGCGGCAACACCGTACCAATGTCGCGAATTTGTGAAACTGTCTATTTGAAGTATAATCTCTATTCAAATCAGAACCAGAATCATTGCCATCATCATTCGTTGTTTAGGTTGTAATAAATTAAAAAAATAATTAATAATTTATTGGACGGTTGTGTGATCTATTATAGAGATGTTACATTTGTTGTATTATATTATATGATGTTAGATTTGGTTATTTAATTTATTACATTGGTTACCACGGCCACTCAGTTATGCTAGTCGGAGGCGATTCGTAGGTTCGGGATGATTTCAGACTTTTATGGACGCCACCAACTTTAGGAGTTGGACATAAAGAAAGAAAAGGAAGATATTGACCAAAAACACAATAATTTAACCAGAAATTATACTAGTAAAGAAAACAATTATATTTAAAAACAACAATTCAGATTTATTCTGATATCTAAGTTCAACAAGCACAAAACAGAGACACAAAAGTTTTCTGGCTATACCCTAGCTAATTTTACCAAATAATCAATTTATAATTTCCAAAACAATTTACTTATAGTATAAAAGGTACCAATTAAATTTGCAAATAACCAATCCTTGGTTAATACTTTACCCAAATATACATTTAAATTTAACACTGTGATTTATGCACATTATTAAATTTTACCCAAATTTTCACATGTAAAGGACAAAGGCTTATCTACCTAATTACTTACATTAATAACAAAAAGTTAAGCAGAGCGACATTAGTGAAATAAACAAAATTTGTACGCAGTAATAACAAAATACCTAGTTACATCAAGGTTAATTATGTAACTATTTAAATATAATATGAATTCATAATATGTCAGCCAAATATAACCAAAAACCATTAACCATTAACAGTTTAAATATAAAATTTTGTAAACACTCAGCTCTGTATCAAGAATAACAAGTAAATATGATATTTTATACAACTTTTTGAAACTTATGATCAATATGTAGAAATGCCATTCAAATAACGCAAAAATATTCAGTTGTTCAAGAACTAAAATTTAATTAAATTTTTAAGCTGTAAGACGATTATGTTTTATTTAGTGGAATGCCATTGGCTAATAATAACTGAAAACCCAATAACTGTTCGGTTGTTTTTGAACTAAAAACCCAATATATGTTCGGTTGGTTATTAACTAAAAATATTATAATAATTAAGCTGCAAGAATGTCTATATTTTATTTAGATGAACGCCAATGGCTAATAAGAACTAAAAACACAATATATTTCGTTTGTTTATGAACTAAAAATAATATAAATAATTAGGTTGTGAGAAATTCTGTATTCTATTTAGTTGAACAACTAGCAATTAAGAATTAAAACTCACTATTGATCATAGTTGAAGAAAAAATAGAAATTTAATTGTTCTCAAAATCTGTTTAAAAGAGCTGAATGTTGCTCAATTCCTTGAATTACCTCTTCCCTCCATTATAGTGTTAATTAACATAAGAATGATTCTCAATACTCCAATAATATTCCAAAAAAATAGCAAAATTTTTCAAAAAGATTCAGAAATTTCTAATAATTTTATCAAAAGGAGATCATTAGTCAAAATAATAGTTTTACTACACTACATCAAAATACTCATCTTTTTGCTGCCATTTCCTGGAGAAATCAAAAGCGTCTGGACTTCCAATGCATCAAACAGCAGCGGCGCCAAGCCAGTGGATGGGTTCCAACACAAAACGTCTAGGAGAACAGCATACACCACACGGCAAAAGGAAAACTATTCCAGCTTCTCCTAAACATCAAAAATCTTCTCCAGAGTTTTCAGCCAACCAAAAAACAATCCGTAGACTCGTCAGTCTTCCCCAATTATAGGTTCAAATTTTCTTGTTGTTTCAAAAATTAAATTCTTGATCCAATTTTTAAAACATGTTAAAAAAATAAAAGCAAGTAAATTTAATATAGATAAAATTAAAAGATGTATTGGATAAAAAGGATTTAGGAGCTAAAATAAAAAAAAGCCTGAAATAAAGAAAAATTCACATTTCAGCATGACCTGCACAAAATGGCGTCGAGTAAAGAATTTTTACATGTTGAACTGGCTTTTCTTTCTGCTAGGGTACTGCTTTTACTTCGACATAACGAAGATTAAATTAGATTTTAAATTTGTGAAAACTAATCCGACATTTAAACTGGCGTGAAACCAAATGGCACAATTCAAAAAACTATCTAATTAAACCTGGGAGCCAAATTTGCCCTTCTGCGAAGTTTCAAGGAAAGAGAGTGAACATTTCCAACCGGCGAAATAAATAACCTTCTAGATTAACAAAAAGTGAAGTGACCCATCAACTCTCTCACTCTTTCAACTGCACTTTTCGGTGTCGAAAGGCACAAATCTTAACCAAAATACCTGTTCAAATCTATTCGAACCAGTGTAGTAGTAAATAAATTTAATTACTATGAAAATTGAAATAAGCATAGCCGTAGTTAAGCCTCAAATGAACTAAGGAATATGTAGATAAATTGATTTCTATTTAAGTTAAAATATTGAAATTTACAAATTTACAACCTTATTGTAATAACATGAAAAGGTTACAAGGTATAACCTCCATGTTCTTGACTTTTCTTTAAGGTGCACATCTGTACTATTGAGTTATACTTATCGTGTTTAGATGACGTTTATTAGGAGTGTCACTATTTTCTCTATTACGGTTTTGACGTTTATTACGCTAGATTAGTCATTATAGGATTATTATTAGGACCTGATACTGTATCCATCTATTTAGAGTTGTGTAAAAATTAAAATGTATACTAATATGTCACCATTTATTTTGTATATATGCAAATCTAGAGATCGAACAAAAAAAACATAAAACCTAGGTGCAAATGTAAGAATAGTAAGCATTATGATAAAATATCACAGGATAGCTTAAACTTATTTTTTCCATATAAAAAATTAATATTATACATTAGCGCTAAAATACGAGGTTGACATTTCGGTATCGGTAAAAATGTCAAAAAAAAAACAGTGAAAATTTATTCAACCGAAATTTCTAGGACACTTGACCCTTGACACTTTTTAAACGCTTCCAAAAACTTTTAAGTTTAAACTAAGAACATAATCTTAGCCTTAACATTTTCAAATTGTTTAAAATATAATCTCCTATATTTTCCTATTAATGCTAAAATTATTTATTTTTTATTGTTCTCACATGTAAAACTTCTACGAGATGCAATCATTTTTTCTTACCAAAAATTATTCAAGGAAATATTTTTATTTTTGCAAGTATTTACGAAAGTAAGAACCACGATAGTCTACCATGAAAGGAAAAACGAATATCGAGGAAGAATATTTACGAGAGGACGGGACCACGTACGCTCAAGATTAAGTGGAATTATATAACATTTTTAAGGCTGTAGAGTAAAAATTTAAATCGGTATGTTGCAGCAATATAAGACACATAAACTGGTCTAAAAAAAGAAAATAAAAACGTGTACTTCATCAAGCTTTTACTGAAAAGATAATAATCAGTCACACAGTATTTAGAAGAGAACGACCTACTTTTTGTATGACACAAAATTAACGTCAAATTTGCAACTGCAAAAGTTATGCAAAAACGACAACTTTTCCCCTTTTCCAGAATTTCAATCATTCGTTTGGGAATTTCGGAAAAATAAATATTTCGCGGCAAGTTTTTTGGACGTTTATTATGATCCGCATTCCTAGCCACAATCCGTTTTTGGCACGGCCCTGGTCGATTCGAAAGCACCTCTGCAATAGTCTATAATAGGCTAAATCTTCTGGGAACCGCTCCAGCGAACATGTTCCCTGGTCTAACGAAGCCGTGAAGTGTTTCCTTGTTAAAGCCAACCAGACATTATAAACCTAAATCCTTTTCTATGAACCGCAAATCTTTGTGGAATTGTTTGGATGTATGTCTACGTCGGCTCGCTATAAATTGCAGTTAATAGGAGGCAATTTTGGCTTGCCTTATTACACTCTGCTATAGCTTGCCAAATATTCGAGGGGGATGATCTCATGTCATCCTTAATAATAATAGATTAACTTGCAACCGTTACATAAAAAATGCAAATTAATAAATCTTTAAGGCAAATTAGTTAAATATTTAAGCCACAAACATACATTCTTTGTATTTGCACCAATCTGCATTGTTGATTGAACTGTCAAATTAGTGAACGTTATGGCTTTCTACAAGACCATGTGTATGGCCGCGCTTTTTTTTTTAACAGCGCTCTATTATTTCCTTCTGTTATTTAATGGTGGTAAAAGGTTTTTTATAGTAAATTGTAAAAGTTTCTTCTACGAAATAGTTGATAAGGTTTAAGTCTGAGAAGTTGGGTGGCCATACCTCTTGTCTGATATAATCAAAATCTGCTCAGACAAAAATGTCTTTTATTCCCTGAATTGTGGAAAGACATGCCGACTTCTTACATTCTAAGAATTTTAATCCCGCATCTACAAGAATTAATTTGGACTTTCCCTGCTTGAAAGCTGCGATCGTTGAAAAGTGGCTATTAAAATAATTCAATAAGATTTTTTGTGCAATTATAAGCTTACATTTGCTATCTGACAGCTTTTGTTAAGCATCTTCGAAGTTATTCGTAATTACAACAAAGTAGTTCAGGTAATATCCTATGAAGTTTATACCTTTATCGTGCTAGTTCAGGTTGTCGAATGGATGTTCTAGTACTGCAGCAAACAATTCAGGAGAAATGATATATCTGTCTAATTTCTTTTCTAATTGATATTTCTTAACTCGTTTGTTCGCCGCTGAAAAAACAAACGTGTAGAAACAAAAATTATCGAACTTGAAATTTCCTGGTCTAAATCTCTGAAGTTAAGTAAATCGTAAAAAGTTTCGAAAATCAGTTTTTTTAAAAATTGACAAACCGATTTTTTCATAAAACTTGTAGATCTCGGAATAAGCTATTAAAATCGCGTTTATTATTATTTTAACTTTTACCAACAACCATCTTTGGACTTCAACACCTCTGCTATTTTTGTCGTTACACTTTTCCCTTTTCAAAGAACAGAAAACGAGAAAACCGATTCTATATATTTTTTTTAAGATTGTAAGTATTCCGAGTCAGGCGTGAATATGTCAATGATTTTATCTTTTGAACTACTAGAAACAACATATATTAAGAGTCGGCCTACAGACTGACAAAAGGTACTATTATATGATTCTGAATAAACAATTTAGAATAAAGTACATCACACAGATCTAAAATATCGACGAAAGCGGGAGGGATGTCAAAGGCAGGCCGTTTCCATATATATACAGAGTTATAGCCAACCGCGAGTCATCGTTGTACCATTTCCATAGTTATTTACATTCTTTTCATAGACGCAGATTCGTGTACCAAACTTTAGTGAGCTTAAGCGTCCTACAGCCATCATCGACTAAAATCAAAACGAATTGAAACTTTGTTATATCAAAGTACAACCTAAGATAACTTAAGTTGGTCAAAAAATTCCAAGAAAACAGATATAAGTGCATATGCATTAAGTATCATGAACTTGGAGGGCAACTTTCAATTCAAATCTTAACGAGATTAGATGACGGGCCGGGTATTGAAGAAATCGTGGTGGCTAATAATGCAAAATTCCACAATACATGCATGTTAAAATACAGGACTAACCAATTATGATTAGCATAGACCAGAACCAAAATAAATAAAAATGAAGAAGGTTCAGCAATCTGCTTCTTCTGCGCAAAATAGAAGCTGGATACTAACATGATCGTACTGGCTGAATCTATAACATCAGAAAACTTTTTAATCAGTATAGGTATGGGTCAAAGACATATGCTATTCCTATGTTTCATGCTCTGATAAACTGTGATACGGTGTCTAAATTTTCCGGTTTGGAAAGATGAAGGATTGGACAACATTAAGGTTCGAGCACCCAAAAAACGTCACATAAAATTATTAGCATTATTAAGTGACTAGTCATCTTATTATATGACAGGACCCGTGCCATCAATGACGTCTACAAAGTAAGAAAGAAGTCACATTCTAGCAAAGCAGCTGTTATACAGCATGTACATTGTACAAAGAGCAGGGAGGTCATGCGTGGAGTCAAACACCCACTACAGATCCTGACATATCTTTGCCAACCAATTGGGGATGAAACAACGTGGCTGGGGAAAAGTACGATCCACCTTGGACTGCTCTGTCAGATACATTGAAAACATGCTTTGAAATAATTTAATGCACCTCTGAGAGACGACGATGTAAATGCAAAAATTTAATCTTTCGCGCACTGCACGGATCGGTTTAAGGAAAAGTCAATAAAAATTAGTATTTTATATTTCAAAATTTAGTCTAAATTTATTTATCTTGTTTTTATGCTGGGATGTTTCTAGGATTGTGGCATTTGTCTTCTATGTCAAAAGAAATGTAAGCCAGTTTAAAGTTCTAAATATTTTAGAAACTTGCAGATAAGTTTAATACTGAAAAGTATGTGTTTACGTCAGTTTTAAATACTTAATTTCCAAAATGATGATGTGGCTATTTATTTATAAGGCTGTATCTTGCTTAATTTCAGGCTTAGTACATAAAAATACAATTCTCACACAAGAAACTATAAATACATAAATAAAGTTAATATTTATTAATACATTACAGGCAGCAAAACCTTAATTTGATGTGAAAAAATTACCCTCGCCAGTGCAATATATTTACAAGTATATGTTCAAATGAAAGATCAATAAAGATAAATATTAATCATGACAATAAATTGGTTTATTTGCCGCCAGCTAGGTTTTTACGGGCCTCTTGTAATGAAATAGGGTGCATTCAGTAGTGTTTATAATCCACCATCAATGGAAAATTATTTTATTGATACAATTAATAGAAAATTTTTAAAATTAGCCGCCATTGTGGATTTTCAGGGCCGCTAGAGCAAATTTAAAAGGGCTTTACTTAAGTATTTATGAGTATAAAAATTTTTATTCAAAGCATTAATGACAACACGAGTTTGCTAAGAAATATTAAAAAAATACGCTATGTTTCCTTCCGCTCTAACGTGAACGAATTTACATTTGGTTTACATGAAACCAGATGTGACGTCATTAACGTTCACTAATATAAGCTATTTATATGTTTTTCGTCGAGAAGCTTTGTGGCGCAGTGGTAGGGTTCTCAACCCGCGTCGTGTAGTATGCGGGTTCGAATTCCGACAAGGACGAAAATTTATTTTTAATTTTTTTTTAACAAAATTAATAAACATTTGGATTACCTATTTTTTTAAAGTTAGGTTGTTTGGTTTGCTGTAAAAAAATCGTGCGGTAGCGCGCCAACCGAACTTCAAGTCTATATTAGATATATAGAATTATATAGAAAGATATATTGGAAAAAATACGCAATAAACGAATACAAAAAATAGTGTTGAAAGGTCCCGGTAACCAGACGATCATTCAAAAAAAAATGAAGTAAATTTGTGTAGTACAAATCTCTTACGAACTTAGTGCTTAGTGTTTTAAATATGTAAACTATTTGAAAAGCTATAACATTATCTTCGAAAAAAATTCAGAAAAACATAATTGTGGTAAGAAAGCGCTGCTGCTAAATAGACCAAAATAAATGTTTTTATAATCCCATTTCGTTCGGGCAGTGGCGGCTCGTCAGGGTAGGCCTCTGACGCCGCGCCTCACCCCCAAAATAAAGGAAAAGAGAATTTTTTTATATAACTTTTTATCTATTACCAATTAGAAATATACTTTTTAACAGTTTTACAACATAATAACATTAATAAAAATACAAAATATAATCCCATAATAAATATTTTAGAAAATAAATTCTGGCCACATCAAAAAACCGACCGTGCAATCCGTGCAAACCCATTCCTAAAGAAAGTGCTCTCGAATGAGGCGAAATAATTTTAGCTTGGAAAGTTTCGACTTCTGACCTATTTATCAACGGCCGGTGCCGATGCCGGCGAGTCACCTGATTACGACAGAGCGGAATGGCGATTGCCGATGCACGCGTTTTCTATTGCATTCTTGAGGCGATAAATCTGTAGCTTGGATATGCTTTTATTGGTTATTTAAATCACATGACTAGCGAAATATTCCAACGGCTTCTTTTTACGTGGTGCGTGCGGCTGAGAAAGAAATAGGAAATAGATTGCGATAATCGCTGATTGAGGGCGTTCTGTCTTTTAAGGTGAATAAATACGCGTGAGTAAGTTTTTGTTTTGTTTTGATTTGGTAAGTTGGACCGTTCCATTTTTTGTATTTGCTTTTTGCTTTTGAAATGAATCCTATTCACGACATTATTGCTTCATTAATTGAAACGCCTTTTTTAAGAAGAAGCGAAACTGAAAAGAAACAGATATTAGGTAGCCGTCCGACGCCGAAAATTTTAGCAATATTTAACGATAAGAGGCAAGGTAAAAAATATTCAAGAACTTTTCAAATATCTTGGTACGAAACTTATAGGTGGCTATGCGGAAGTATTTATAAAGAAAGCTTATATTGTTGGCCTTGTATGTTATTAGGTTGCGTCAAAAATAATTGGAGTTCAGGGGGCGGATATTCGGATTTAAAAAATTTTTCACGAGCAGTAAAATTGCATGAAAGTTCAAGAGAGCATATTAAAAATTCGGTAGCACTTATAAGACTGGAGCAAAATAGGGCGACTATTGCGGATGCACTACAAGAAAATGCAAGTCTTAATAAAATTGTTTATAATGAAAATGTTCGAAAAAACCGTTTATTATTAAATTATTTATGTTACTATTACTTTGGGTAAACAGGACTTGGCATTTCGAGGTCATAATGAAACAACTGATTCTTTTAACCGTGGCAATTTTAAGGAAATATTTGCATGCTTAATAAAAGGAAATGTCGAACTTACTGAACATTGTGCTAAATTTAGTAATATTTTTACGGGACAATCTAAGACTATACAAAATGAACTAATTGGTTGCATACATGACTATATTCAAGAATATATAAAAAAAGAAATCAATGACACCGATTGTTGTTTTTTTGGTGTAATTGCGGATGATACTACTGATATAGCAGAAAAATCACAGTGTTCGATAACAGTTAGGTATGTGACCAACGGATCTTTAAAAGAAAGATTTTTAGGATTTTTTGACGTTAGCGATAATAGAACAGCAGAGAGCCTTTTTCATTTAATACAAAACAGCTTAGAGCCTTATGACTTTTAAAATAAATTGGTCGCGCAGTGTTACGATGGGGCCAGTGTTATGGCAGGTGAAATAAATGGGCTTCAAACAAAAGTTAGATCTATTGCTCCTTTAGTTATGTTTACTCATTGTTGCGCCCACAGATTAAATCTAGTTTTACAACAGGGAACAAAACTGATTACCCAAAGTCGTATATTTTTTGCCACTTTATTAGGAATACCAAATTATTTCCACTAATCACCAAAACGGTCTTTTGTGCTTAATCAGATAGTAGGTAAAAGAATTCCGCGAGCTGTAGAAACGCGATGGTATACACGGTCTAAAATTTTAAACTTAGTGGCTAATGAATGGGACAATTTAATTATAGTATTTGAAACTATTATTAATGACTTAAGTTCTGGAACAGAATCTATTAATGGTGCAAAAGGATTTCTAAAGCATTTTAATGATTTCGAATTTTGCCTTTTAACGCATATTTATAAACAAATTTTTAGTTGCACTGATGTACTGTTTCAAATATTACAGTTAAAGCATTTAGATATAAATTACTGCATTTCGCAAATAAACCTTGCCAAGCAACGAATTATTGAATTTAGAAACGAGGACCATTTCAAAGAACTTTTCAATATTGCTAAAAAAGCCACTATTCTGCCAACTAACACACGTCGAGGGCAATGTTCTAGCGACTTTGATATTTTTACTAAATATAAAATATTATATTTCGAAATAATAGATTGTATAATTCTTCAATTAGGGACGCGGTTTGAAAATTTAAATAATTATTTCTTTGCTTTAGTCGATTGCACAAAATATTCGGAATATGTTAAATGCTTTCCAGACGACTTATTAAATAATTTATTAAAAAATTATCCAAACATTTTTGGCAGAGATAGATTAAAGAATGAGCTTTCTGTATTGTATAGGGATGAACAATTTTCAAATTTAGATGTCGAAAAAAGTCTAGCTTTGTTATTTAAAGATTTTAAAGCAATTTTTGCGGAAGCATATAAGCTTTTTAATTTAGTTTTAACTATTCCCGCAACAAGTGTATCGGCCGAACGAAATTTTTCATGTCTTAAACGGATCAAAACCTACCTAAGAAACACAATGACACAAGAACGGCTTTCGGGTTTAGCAATGATGTCAATAGAGCAGGAATTACTGTCAGAACTTAGTGAAGACCAAAACTTTTACGACCAAATTATAGATAAATTTGCAACCTTAAAAGACAAACGTATAGATTTAATGTACAAAAAGTAGTTTTTTATCTTATTTCATACAACTATTTATTTTAAGTTTTAATAAACTAAATTATGTTTTTATTATCGCAACCACCGCTATATTTTAGTGATAGGTGTACATATTTTACTTGTTTTGTTTACTTTTTATTTACTTTTTTTAGAGTTTATTTTTTTAGTTTTTAATGGTTTAGTAGGGCTATTGGCGATGACCTCCATTAAAAAAAAAGGTCAACGCGTCGCAGAATAATACCTCATGGGTGACGTGGAAATTTATTCACATTTAAACAAAATTAACCTCATGTAGCCTCACCCTTCAATATACTCACGAGCCGCCACTGCGTTCGGAACTATTTCTAATTAGTTTATCGACCGTCAGAGGCCAGAAAACGCACGGCTAATTGAAATTAGTTAATTCCGCTTTTAGAGGTGCACTCCAACATATCGAAGCAACCGATAACAAGGTGAATCTCGTTACATGAGAGCATTCCCAGCTACTCGATACTTCGACAAGCTTGACCGTTGTGGTTTCGAGCTCCAGACGTCATGACGGCGACGCCCGATATCGGTAATTTAGTTAGACACTTTGAATGCGCCGCACCGCGTCTTCTTTTTATTGTTTAAATAGTTTAGAATTGAACAGTCTCGAGAAATGATTCGAAATAGAACTGGACAGGTGTTGTGTAAATGACCCTGAATGCATGCTAAGTCTTTTATGATGCAACCATAGTTTACGAAATGCCAAACTGTTTTATTTTTATATAAATTGTGGTTCTAAAAACAACCGATTTTGTCAGTAAATTAAAATTTTTGGAATTCTCACCTAATATGTTAGATGTTTAAAGTGCTGGCCATTTACATGTAAGCAATCGATAATACATCTTATATCATGAGAAATAGTTGCCCTTTAAATTTCTGATGGATTTTCGTTTAAACTTACTGGTGTTTTATAAACCATTTCTTTAATTCTATGCCACAAAAAAAGTCTAATAGAGAAAGAACTGGAGATCGAGGTGCCCAACTCCGTCTTATCCACCTATCTTTAAACATATCATACAGTTCGGCGGAAACTTTATGGCTACAATAAGCAGGAGCTCCGTCCAGTTGATACCAATAATTTCTCAAATCGATAAGCGGAAGATTATCAAAAAAGTCATTGCCTATCCATCAACAAAAAAAAATACATCAAAACAAAATTTTTCGTGATTTTCTTTTATAAAGTGTGGATTTTCTCCAGCCCAAAAATGATTATGTTGACGGTTAAAAACTTCTTCGCGTGGGAATTTTGCTTCATCAGCCCAAATAATTTTTTTCAGAAAATCTGTATCCTCCTCTGTACGGATTAATAACATTTCGCAAAGATCTACCATGCAAATTATGTTTATGTAAAATTCTCCATATTGATAATCGAGTTATTCCTAAATCATTTTTGGCACTTGTTATTGAGGCATGAAACACGCCAAAACATTAATTTCATTTTCGTCTCGTTTTCAGTAATAGGGTGAAATTGAGTTCTTCGAGCCTGTAAAGTTCCGAAATTTAAAAAGTTACCTTCAATTCTGAGATATTGTTTTGGGTTCATGCGCGGCAAATTCGGAAAAAGAGCAATCTGCAGGTTCTTGCAACAATTCTTTGACACTCGCCGTGAATATAAAACCAATTTAAAATATTCGTATTTGAATAACTATTATCCTCCATTTTCGCTAACTTGATCTGACATAAACTAAAAAGTGAGACATGCCATGACACCATCGTATTGTATTTATTACATCAGTTTAGATCTTTAATGCCTTGTCGAATATTAATAGTAAATATTCATAAAAAAATCGCTTATAAATCGAAAGCGGTTCAAAATAGGTACAAACACACCTAACATAAAAAAACAATCAATTTGTCCACTCTATTCAACGCTTCAATAATATACAGGGTGTTCCGTTTAAAAAAAGTCACTTTTGATCAAATTTATAAAATATAAATTGCAGTTAATTTTAAGAACACCCTGCATGAAAGTCGGCATCCTATGTTGCTAAAATTAAAGAACCACATGTTGACTAAATAATAATAAAATTTTACATTTATTTGAAATCTGGAAACGAAAATATCAAAACTTATTTCACATAGTTTTGGTTAAAAAAAAAACACAAAATAAGTAATATTTAAAAAACAGTAAGATAAATGAAAAAAAAATTAAAAACTTAGATTGTTTCGCAGAATCTAAGAATAAAATAAGCTACAGGGTGTCCTATTTAAAATTCTAAATTTGATACCAGTTACCACCAGTGCATCCTGCAACACTGTAAACGCGAAATTATTTTTAAAAGCCAGAGTGCAGCATTCTTCGGCCAAGAACTAAATTCCGGTAAAATGGGTATAATAACGATTTTTCTCAAATTTTGGTGTTAATAGTATACCATTCTCGTTTTGCTCTAAATTTACATTCAGCCTTTAAAACTATAAATGACTCCTGCCTAGCCTAGCATGAACCGATTATGTACAATTTGAGTTCTTTTAAATATCAATATTTTTATTTCCCTCATAAAAGGGAAGTACTGTATTCGTGAAAAAATCAGCCTTCGAAATTTTTTTAAGATCTTTACGTTTCAGGGGCCCTAAATGACGATTCCGTCGGTCTGTCTTTTCGCGGCATAGCTAAAAAACTTCTTAGCCGATTGACTTCAAATTTTGGTCAAAAATTAACGGCCATATTTGGATGACTTGGTAACATTTTGATAAAAATCCATTAACGCAAAACAAAATGGCGGCCTAGTGAAATTTTAAAAAGTTATTACTAAGAAAGTGCTTATCCAATTTGTCTCAAATTTTGCACAAGAATAAAGTATTTTTTAGGAATCAACTTTGGTAGCAATCCAAGATGGCTGAACAAAATGGCGGCTTAATAAAATATTTAAAAATTCAGCATGAAAATAGTACTTAATGAACTGATTTCAAATTGTGAGTCATAACTAATTGTACTATAGAGATCAACTAGTAAAACAGTGGTACTAGTACATGATGGCGGCCAAATAAAATTTTTGTAATCTGAAAAATCACCCTTTCAAGTTTTATATAATTTAGCGTTTTGGCGTCCCTAGATGTCAAAAATATGTTTTATCATGTTCGTTAATCCGTCTGTCGGTTTGTCTGTCTGTCTGTCAGTTCGCGGCATAGCTTAAATACTACTTATCAGATTGGCTTCAAATTTTAGTCAAAAATTAAGGCTCATATGAGGATGGCCTGGTAATACTTCGGTTAAAATCCAATATGCCGGAACAAAATGGCGGCCTAGGTAAACGTTAAATAAATTACTAAAAAAAATTGATTATTCAAGTTATCTCAAATTTTGTTAAAAAATCAATTATTTTGTAGGAATCAACTGGTAAAATTTTGGTACGAATCCAAGATGGCGAAACAAAATGGCGGTTTAATAAAGTATTTAAACATTCAGCTTGAAAAAACTACTTTATAAACTAATTTCAAATTGTGTGCTAAAACTAATTGTAATATAGAGGTGAACTAGTAAAACTGTGGTATTAATTAAAGATGGCGGAATAAGATATTAAAATTAAAAAATTATAATTTCTAGAGAATGTAAGATGATACCTAGAGTGTGGAAACGGAAGACTTAAGAAAAGAGGAAGACACTTGGTCTTAGTTACAAGTTTAATCTTGTGGATAATTTCAGTTTTAGTTAGTTAAGTTCTTTACATAATTTCGCAAATATATAATGAATATATTTTTATTTTACATTTGTTGTTAATACGTATCAAATTTAGTTCATAAGTTAACCTTTTATTAAGTTGAACAATTACTACTCTAGATATTAATATGAATACCTAAAATAACCAATACAGTTATTGATCGTTCCCCACAGATTAGCTGCAGGTGTTCGCTGTGATATACGACCGGTCGCCAAAAAGTCGGCTTTTGGGAGCACAACAAAGGAGTGAGAGAACTGTAATTTTCTTGAACTGTGCTATGGCCGTAGTCAAAATTTTAAATTTAAATTTTTTTCGACCTCTAGATACTTCTAGCATAGCATCAAGTATGAAATACCCTAGTAGTATCTAGGAAACTGTTTCCTGAAAACTTAAAATTCTGTTTTAAAATATCTTTATAAATGCGAAATTGCCAAATTTATCCTACAGTGATAGCAACTTTCATATTTTTAAAGGTATAGCCTGTATATTAATAATTTTAAAATTCTATAATTTATTTTAAATACATTTTAATTAGTGTTTCTATACCTATAATTAATCAGTATTGCCTATACTCATAACATGTGTTATAGTCTTGAGATATTTTAATGTAAATACAGACTTATGTTAAAAAACAGTTTTGAAAATTGATTTTTAAGCCAGTATTTTACGAGTCATAAACACACCTATAATCTCTTTGAAAATGAAGTAAAAAATTTGCAAAATTAATACGAGGTTTTTTAATTTCTTTGTGTGATTTGGGAGAGCTTTTACAAAAAATAATTTGATGAGTTTTTCGATACTTTCTCTATTTTTTTAAAAACACTCACTTATTTTATAGGGCTTTATTATAAGATAAATGCTGCTATCATATCCTGTAAATGTATACAGAGTGAAGAAGTTTAATAACTTAACTTTAATATCTATATAGCTAAAACTCTAAGCCAGATTTTTCAGCAAGTTCGTGAGAGAGTTGTCCTACACCAATTTACATGATTTTTTCTGAAATGATCTTCTGGTTACCGAGACCTTTCAACACTATTTTTTATATTGTTTTATTACGTATTCTTCTATAAAACCAAAATGTTTTCCTTCAATAACATTTCTAGACGATATGGTGAATGCGCCACATATTCTAATAATTCTGCCTGTTGCTGTCAAAAAAAAGACGCTGTTCCCCATGTATGCAAACAATACTTTAGAAAGTTATATATTAACTATTGAACGGAAACCTTTGTTGCCCGAACATCACTGTCCTTCGAAAAAATCCAGTGAAAAATAAGTATTGAAAGAAAGAGCGTTATTTTTTACTACTAATCTTATAAATGAATGTTTTTAAAGTCTCATCTCGTTCGGAAACTAATTAGTTTATCGACCGTCGTCGGAGACCAATAACCGCACGGCTAATTGAAATTAATTAAATCCGCTTTTAGAGGTGCACTTCGACATATCGAGGCAACCGAAAACAAGGTGAATCTCGTTACCTGAGAGCGTTCCCAGCTACTCGGCTATTCGATGCGTTAGACCGTTGCGGTTTCGGACTCGAGACGTCGCGACGGCGACGCCTGATGTTCGGAATTTAATTAGACCGTTTGGACGGGTCTTCTTTTTATTATTTAGTTGGTTCGGAACTAAACAGACTCAAAAACCGATTTAATTCGAAATCGAACTGGATTCTAGCGAGTATACAGAGGTGGTATATATATATATATATATATATATATATATATATATATATATATATATATATATTATATGTATGTGGGACCTTATATTTTTGAGTTAGGTTAACAATGAAAAAAAAATTTCTCACTTTAAATCAACGTTTCGCTAATTGTGTTGAGCTTTTTTTGAGATTTTATTGTCTCCTGATCCCTAAAAATTTTTTTCTTTAAAAACACAATAAAAATATATACATACATACACGTAAACATTATTATATACATTGAGAAGTTAAATGACTAAAATTGTACACTTTATAGTGAATTTAAATTTCAAATTCAGAAATTCAATAATAATTGTCTGCATAAACGTATTACTATAAAGTAAAACGAGTCGTTGCAGAGTAGAAAAAGTTATCGTCTATTGCTACTTTAAACTGGCTATTACCAGTCGTTATTCTTCTGTAAACTATTACCTCTTGTACTTGAGGTTCCGGAGATAGGGGACGCTGGTACGAGATTCGGTCGGTGATTTTATAAGGACAGTGGCAACGATAGAGTAACCAATTTTTGATTGGTTTGACCATATTGCTGCTAAAATCGCTTTATTTACTTTTTGCCTACGTGGGTTTCTTATGAGGTTTGTTGTTTTAGAGTCTCATTCTATTGGTTTTTGTGATTATTAAAATGAATATTGATTTAGACAGGAATCTCTCAGCCATTGGCCATATAGAGAATTGTATTTAAGCCTGGTTCACTTGTTTTTTGCTTGTAATTATAAAGTGTTTGTGATAAATGTGTAAATGACTATGACCGTAAATGTTGTAATTTTAAGTTTTAAGTAAGTTTTAAGACTCCAAGAAAAGTTATTAAATATTGCACATTTATATTTTTGTTTTATATTATTGTAAAAGACAATATTAGTTTCATGTCTTAGTGTATGTTTTACTTCATTCAGCACCTCAATTTGAGGTAGAAGCTCTGTAAGATTAGCATAAAAGAAACTTTATTTTGTAGGTCTTCTTCAGTATATATTACATTACTAAATTCACTTGGCAGGCAACTCCCAACTCACGAACATTGTTATTTGTTAAAAATCTAAATGAAAAAGTAAGTTTGTACTAGATAGTTCTAATTGATTATTAAAGTAAAACATTAACATAACCCTACATTTACAACTGACGCCGACAGAGGTTGTCAATATAAAAGTAGATTAATTTAGCCATATTTTGCAAAAAACTAACGATAACATGGGTGTCCCCGTTTAAACCTTTCGAAAATTTTCATCAGTTTGGCGGGTGGGCTTCTATTGTCGCCACTGTTGTCGTCACTGTTATAAAGTCATTCTAATTCGGTCTAACGAGCAACAAGTTAAAAAAGATCACAGTGGCTTCACATACCATAAGAAAAAAAAGTAGCTTTCGTCACTCAGCCACAACAAACAAAGGGTTATGGTTATAATAGATGACAGAATTATAGGAGTGACCTAAATACCGCAACTCTCCGCATGCTACGACACAACGCAATTTTAAAAAACCGGCGAAATGTTCGCAAATCGTAACCACTTGGTAATAACATATAGTATCGGATTAATGGGAACTTTGTAGATAACTAGTAGACTTCAAAGTAATTGGATATAAGTGACAATTGCGTATTTAAAGAATCCAAAACTATATAAGTGTATGGGAGCATTCATAGACACTTGATGTTAAGTAATTTTCTCAGTAAAGAAATGCAGCCAACCTGAAAGTAAAAGTCCAATAGAACGCCATTGTTTATTTTCATTTAAACAATAAACATTCAGCTATAATGTTTGATTTTGTGAGTATAAAGATTAAAAATACATACAAATTAAACATTACGTTACAAAAAGAATCACTCTGTATAATGAGATATTTAATGATAATTACTATTTAAACCAAAGTCCAAAATTACGTTTTTGGGATTTAAATTGGCTTATATAATTAGCCAAAAAGTATCGAAAATTAACGAATTTTAAAGGAGCGTAATTTTTTTACGACTATCATCAGCATATTCACCAGAGAAACTTCCCGCGTTTTAATTTCAGGTCTTTAGCATAGCCAGAAAACTAAGTGAAACGCGTGTATCTTACCTCAAATACCAATAACGGATTCCATACGCTCTACACCATATTCCCAATTTGAGTGTTTGTAGTCGCCGTAACTGTTTTGCTTGTATTGAAACGAACCATACATATTTTTAAAACGAATTAAATAAAGACAGAAATACGACTATTTCGACGATACGAAATACAGACGAATAGGGTAAATGATTACTGTTCGGCTACTTAAATAAAATTACACAATTCCGTACTTATCTACGTAGTAGTCAAAGTCACAGTTACATGTTACACACGAAATAGTTATCCTAAAATTGTTCCCCATTTTGGTAATTACTAAGTAGTGTCAGCTTAAAGAGAACGTGGTGACACGAAGTTCCGGTTACTTCAATGAAAATATTTGTGATAACAATGAGGTATTTATGACTAAAAGTGCTACTTGGATATGATACTAATTTCTTATTAAAAATAGGTATTAAACCAAAACAGTTTTGTCCTTTTTGCTTTTCTGTGTAAAAAACTTCTTAAACATGCTGTATGTTTAATATTCTTGCTAATATGCGATTAAATCTAAAATTGACTATCAAATTTGAATCATGTCTCATGCGGGGGCTTTAAAAGACGCTACTCGAGCTTCTCCTTGTATATTGCATTCATTTTAAAACGACATTAAAATCTGTACCTGTGTCACACGGACTGACCACCAAAATATCACTTAATTGCTATTCATTCCCAACAAACAGAACTGTGACTGCCTAATGCCCGTCCATAATACTCCCAAACCCTTACACGCCATTCTACGCAATCCCTCGCTGACCCTACCTTTGTAATGTCTTTACGTTAGTAATAACGACAACGTAAGCTATCTGGCGGAAAATTACTTTTGTCGTCCTCCAAATCATCCCTTAATTAGAAACTAGGATCTCGCGTTTATTTCAGGGAATTTGACGTCGGATTCATGAATACATTTAGTTCGTAGACTACAATTCTACGCTAGGTCTTAGCAGGTGACAGAATTAAATGTTAATTTTCGTCGGTTCGAGAGCATATCCGTAGTATTAATTCTGAACGTTCCTAATTGTGTTTTGAAAATTCATTGTCATTGTTATGTTGAATTTAATAAATTTAAATGTGGAACGTGGTGTTAAATTGCAGTCATTAAATATTGGGCAGTAGACTGATAAATCGTACTTTTACGTTGAGTTGCCTTTAATAATTAAAAAACTGAAAGCATAAAATGAGTTAATAAAGTCGACTGGGGTTTTAAAATCGTTCCGCAAGAACCCCATTCAGATTTAATTTAATAGAATATTATGGCTTCATATGATTATGAGTGGGGATAAGAATAGTATGTCCGAAAATTGAAGCATTCTCGGATCTGCCAATGCACAAACCATGTTGTCAAAAGTTAATTTTTATCCACAAATTTAGGCAACTGTTACAAATTTAGGCTCGAAAAGAAATACTTTTCGTAACAGTTCATATATGGAATATTGAAATTTACAATTAATATTCGTTAGCAACCAAATTTTTTTATAACGCAATGCCATAGAGGTAATTGGTATTAAACTAGCGAGTACCAGCAACTTCGTTCGCATATGGCGATAACGAGAGGGATATATAGTGCTAATCGCGTTATTTTAACACATGTTATTTTGCACTAAACTTAATCTTTATGTGTTGGGGATATATAGATCACCCTCTGCCGATGTCAGTGTGTTTTTGGTTAGGTTGGAATTACTCTTGTCCGAGCTTCCATCAAGGGCTACCTGGCTTTTAACAGGTCATTTTAATTTAAACTTTTTGGAATCCAATCATACAGTTTTACCACAAACATATTTTAAAATCCTTTCACCTGGAGATGCATGTTGATATTCCAAATCGAATATCGGCCTACTCTGCTTCTCTTATAGATTACATATGTTCTAATATTGATAAGAACAAGATATAATGCTCAATTGTGAATGCAGGATTATCCGACCGTGAACCTGTTACATTTTGTTATTCACTACATGAAAAAAACTTTAGCAAGTTTGTTCAACTCTGTAATCGGGCTAACTGGAGGACTCTTTTAGATACTGACTCTGCATAGTTATCATTCTCTACTCCAGGATTTGTTTAACAGGTGTTTTCATCTTATTAATATAAAGCATAAAAAAAGCCGTGCTTGGTATACTAAAGGTTTAACTATATCAAGAAAAAATATGGGTTCCCACACATTATATTAAAAAATATTTTTCTGACAATGATTACTTTATAAAATATTACAACAGCTACCGGAAAATTTATCGAAACACCATTAAACTGATAAAAGATTTATTTCCAAACCTAGAATTAACCGCTCTAATAATAAATCTAAAGAAGCGTGGAATATTGTCAATGATCTGAGGGGCAAAAGCAATTCTACGCCTGTACCAAGTGCTTTGAGTGCGGAGGATCTAAATGGATATTTCTGCGGTGTCGCTGAAAAACTAAAACCCTTAAATTCAACTGAGAACACCTTCATGCAGTATTTAGATATTTCAGTATCTGACACATTCTTTTTCCTCCCGTTTCCGCGGAGGATATAGAAAGCATTTTTAGGGGAATGAAGAATAAGAGTGCATCAGGTTGAAACCAGATTTCTTTGCAGACCTTCCAGGCCTTGCCTGCAGTGGCGCTTGAAATATTGGCTGAGGCAATTAATGCCTCCTTAAGCTCAGGAGTTTTTCCAACTTGCCTGAAAAAAGCCCTAGTTATCCCTGTTTTTAAGAGTGGGAATTGTGAGGATGCTTCTAACTTTTCTTCTAACTAACTAATTGCACTTCTACCCACAATGGCAAAGGTGGTGGAAAAACTTAAGGTGAGAACGATATCTTTTTTAAGTAGACATAGCATTTTAAATCTTCAACAGTTTGGGTTTCAGGCGTCAAGGTGAACGAGTGATGCTATCTTTGATTTCCTGGAACATCTTTATATAAATTTAAATTCTGGAGAATTGGTTGCGGCAGTGTTTTGTAATTTGTCTAAAGCTTTTGATTGCGTCGATCACGAAATACTGCTGTGGAAACTGGCAGAGTACGGTTTTAGGGGAACCATGCACAAATGGCTTCGTTCATATCACGGGGGACGTGTGCAGTCAGTTACATTTAATGGAAACAGCTCGGCTGAGCGTGTCCTGAACTCGGGCGTCCCTCAGGAATCGGTTCTTGGCCCTTTGCTGTTGCTTATTTATGGCAATGACCTCCCTCGCCTTGACATATCAGGTAAATTCACCATTTTTGCAGACGACACCACAATTGTTTGGCATGATACAAGCTTGAAGGGTCTTGCAGATAATGTAAATGATGTCTTGATTAAAATAAAACTATGGTGTGATGCTAACTTTTTAGCTTTCAATGTATCCAAGACTAATATACTTAATTTTAGATGTAATGTTGAGAATGTATGTCTGCATGATGCCCCAATTGCACTGCCTAGCTCGACAAAATTTTTGGGTTTGTCTATAGACAAAGAGTTGAAGTTTGAAACTCATATTAACAATTTATGCAATAAAATTTCCTCTAGTGGTTATGCACTGCAGATTATCTCTAGCAACTTAGATCCATCTGTAGCTCGCAACTTTTACTTTGCTTTGGTTGAGGCTCACCTTCGATATGCATTTGCTTTTGGGGCTGATGTTCTAACTATTTGTTTAATAGGGTCTTTTTGTAACAGAAGAGAGCATTAATATTTATGTCTGGTGTAAAAGCATGCGATTCTTGTCGTCCTTTATTTATAAAACATTCAATTTTGAATTTATGCTGTTTATTTATTTTAGAATCTGTCTGTCTGGGCCATAAAAAGTACAATAATGAATTGTTTGTGTCTAATCACTATAACATGCGCCATTCTCATACACTATGTTTACGAATATATTAAAACATCATTATTCTATAGTGGCAAAAAAGTGTTTAACCACTTACCCTTAAGTATAAGGAGGCTTGGTAATGAGAAGGCTTTCAGAAAGAAAACTAAAAATCTCCTAATGAAAAAGTCATAATACACCTTAAATGGATTTTATTCTGACAATTTAATGTAGCTCTTTTTTCTGTATTTGTAGTAGTGTAATTACTTTGACATTTGGTGTGTCTGTTTTTGTATGTGTTACGTTTTTTACAAGCAATTTAATGTAAAACCTATTGAAATTGTAATATTTTTTTGTTTTATTTATTTAAAATTGAAAATGACTGTAGTTTAATGACATAATTATATTAATGTAGTCATAGTTTAGTTAATATTAATTATATTACTCACAAGGCTTTGTCAACAATTGCCAAATTTATGACAATAAATCTACATTGACTTGACTTTATTTCAATCTTTATCAACAAGGGCTTGGAAGATTCTTGTTTATAAATTATTTCAAAAGTTTTGGACCCCCCCTTTAAATTTTAAAAAATATGTAAAAAAAAATTAAATAAAAGCTACCTGTTCAAGATTTTTTTTTAAACTAACCGTTTTTTAAATAAAAGTATTCTAATATTTAAGGGGCGGTTTCATCCCCTTGAAATTTGATTTTTGAAAAATCTTTTCTTATCGTTCTCTACATCTTATAATCAACCTGTACGCCGAAATTCAGCTTTTTCCGTCAAGCGCTTTGAGCAGAATCGTTATTAATCAGTGGACCGCTTTTTTGAAACACCCTGTATATATTTAAAACACTAAGCCAAATTTTTCAGCAAAATCAAGAGAGTGTTGTACTACAGCGCTAATATGATTTTAATTTGAAATAATCGTGTGGACCGAGACCTTTCAACACTATTTTTTGTATTCTGAATTTATACAGGGTGTTTAAAAAAATTGGGTCATATAAATTGGTACAGTGCAACTGAGAAACTTGGTTCTTTTTAATATTGCAGTTATAGTTCTCAACTTTTAGATTCCTGAAGATGACCTCAAAGAGGTCTAAACGTCGACTACTTACAACAATAGACCATCATCCAAACTAAAACAAACCCAAAAAATATAATAAACATGTTCTCATCATATCAGGTTAACGCGTACTTTTGAATATTGTAAAAGATGGTTTAAATATATTATACAAAGTAAAAATAGTGCTGCCCAAGATTTAATCGCGGCAACTATACCATTGTGTCCAAAAGAAAACTGAAACCAAATATTTATATTACCTGGACCATCATAAGTTTCCAACCGTCAAACAGAAATATGGCAGCAGTTGGCAAATATGACAAATAATTTTCACTTTCAAAAACGCCTACGTTAAGCCTAGAACAGAAAACATTACGACAGAACAGAATACCGATAAAAGAGGTCAACTTTGTCGGCTTCTTTTATACGTTTTGTCGATAGTCTCCTAGCTTATACATACACTGAAAAAACAGCATTCCTGTCGACAACAAAATAATTATTATTTTATATGCAATATACAAACCATGAACTAAAAAGATGCAATTCAAAAAGTCGATTGTTTTGTTCACTGATGCCAAACTGCTTGATTTTGTGACTCCAAACAGTTGATTCCAGTGGACTTCTGCTGTGTAGCTGGCTATATTTTCCATGGACATTATGTCTGTGATATTTTCTGAAACTTAAGATATCTTCACACACGCGAGTTTGCCAATTGTGCTCAAAACTAGTGGCAATATTGTTATTTTCAACTGAACACCTGTGTATTATTACATTTTTGGATTTCCCTTAGCATTTAAATATTGTTTGTGTTCACAACAATTATTGTTGCCAAAATTAAGGTTTTGCGGAGAAAATGGCATCTGAAAAGTGATAATTTTGGCAATTAGAAGTATCCTTAATTTGAGAATATTTAACTGAGACCAAATTTAGCACCTTTTTCAAATTATAGTTTTTTCAGGCCTATCGCATATATGACAGCAACTTAAGCGATAGATTCAAAAAACCGTAAGATAATACAATGCATTTTGTTTTGCTCCAAGTTTAGGTTAATGCAGGTGACACAGAAAATGTCTAGGATATCGATGAAAACGCCATAACATACAGGTGCTTTACATATTTTGCCTAAGTTAAGTTAATAGTAAATGTGTTTAACACTAGTTTAAGTTTAATAAAAATGGCTTAATTTCATACAACATATTTTTTATATTTATTTTTAATATATAAATAATTAATATTACAGGTTGAATTAGACATATATCTAGTTTATATTAGATATGTAAATATTATGTGAAACTATAATAATATTTGAACAATCTGTGCAAATATAAAGAAAGATTTATCTAAATATTTATATATGTACCTCAATGAAAATTTGTCCTTTTAAATTAGGAATATTCTACTCGTGGCAGATATTTTTGGCAAGTATAATTTCCTGTAAAAATACTTCTTAACCACATTTCTTTTTAATAATATACGTTCAGCTTAGCTGTGGGGATTAAAACAATTAAATACTTTCCTATGTTTTCCAAGGGCATTCAGGAGAAACACAAGAAATATAACCTGATGACTTAAGCTTT
This sequence comes from Kuschelorhynchus macadamiae, assembly GCA_030620095.1. Lineage (NCBI taxonomy): Eukaryota > Metazoa > Arthropoda > Insecta > Coleoptera > Curculionidae > Kuschelorhynchus > Kuschelorhynchus macadamiae. The sequence continues at coordinate 867,567 of JAUTXW010001204.1, read as the reverse complement.
GAAGCCATAATTATACAATATTTGTTCATGGAAATAAACAGAAGTCAATACTTAAATCCAAACAAAACACAACACAAAATTCGAAACAAAAAATGTATAGATTAATTTCGAACCAACGAGCTGAGATTTAGCAAAACTACAGTGTAATTAGCTGAAAGGAAATGCTAAAATATCGAATACAGATCAACATACAAGATTAATTTATTATCTGGAAAATAATCCATTTGAAACAGCAGTTGTAGTAAAAGAGGAGTAGCATTTACTGGCGAAATTTAGTGTTCAAATGTTATTAAAAGTCGTTGTGCTCTTAATAAAATTTATTTCATCTAAATAAGGATCTAATTTGGAAGATAATGTGTAAATCAAAATAACATGTTGAAAAAATGTAATTTCCTCAGAAAAGAAAAGTCATATTGCGCCTTTACAGCCCCCGGGAATGAGAAAAAATATGCTTATAATGTTATTCAAAGTAATCGATTTTCTGTTAATGTTTAGGATAGGATTATCGCCAGAGGATCAGATGTTTGGGCGATTATTAATCTAGCCTTCGAAAAGTCTCAACTTACCCTTCATTGAGAATATTTGGGGGCAAATGACAATATTATATTGTGAAAAATTTTCATATCGAGACCATATAAACCCTTGGTAAAACTTTATTTATTTTAAAAGCTTGTCGCAAAGTTTATAAAAAAGTGGATATATATAAAGATGAGGAATAATAGCTGTAATATTACGAAAATGTACCTAGTAAATACACACGGTGTTACAAATTTGAAGAGAGAGCGCTGGAATCTCAGAAACCGTAAGAGATACGAGTTAGTTAAATTAAGGCAAAGTTGCGCAATTTAGTGTTGAATAATATGCCGTTGACAAAATTGAAAAATTCCTACTACTTCCGAAGATATCCGTAAAAAAACGAAAATCGTCATATCCTTTTTATTTTTTTAAGGATGCATTTAAAGAGATATTAGAAAATAAATTTTACATTTTATAGCCACTTTTTCTTCTCTACAAGATAGTGAGCTGGATTTTTTATTTCATTTTTAACAAAACCTTCCAAAACCAATGATATCACATACTTAACGTTTGAACAGAAGATTTAAAATTTAAAATTAAAGATACACTGTATTAGAGAGAGACAGAAAACCAGAATTTTGTCAAATTCACAAAGGAGAAATTTTAAATACTCTAAATGTACGAGTACGTTGCTTCAGAGACATCAAGAACTGGTAAAAAACGAAATAAACAATCCAGGTCCTTATTTTAAAATATGAGATTGTATATGTCCTTTATCAAAATTATGAAAATATTTGAGGTAGCGATGACTCGCATGTGTAATTGGTTCTGCTCTACATTTGGTGCCTAAACCCAATTGATTGGGGTATAATGTGTTACCTAAAAAATTGTAAAATTTGCGCAACCAAACGACGAAGACAAAAACCAAAAGTGATTGGCCAAAATCCACCACCTTATTTGTTAAAGGCGCATATGTTAGTCCCGTTAAAAATGGGACATATTTGACACCTTTAAATATCTGATTTATAAAAAATACCAAAGAGGCCAAGTACATTTGAAGAGAAGTTACCAAGCTTCTCAGTGACTAAAACTTTGTGAGTTAAGACCACCAGATGAGCTAGGTTTAAATTAAAGAATAGCTTTATTAACTTTACAAATAGAAACATGAAAATCAAAATTAGAAGCTTCTGGGACTTCTGAAAATTTTCTGGTTTTCTTCTTGACTGGGGTGTTTTGTAATCAATTTCTCATAAGTCTAATCATTTTTCACTGCCAAGGTGTCTTTCGAACGTAACGTTCTTATTGCTCCCTTTACCTGTCCTTCAGAAAGTATATTTTCAATCTTCTTAGCAAAGTGAGGAGTATTTGTACTTTTTTTTGATGCTTGGTTTTCTTGCCAGGTTTATTTTCATATAGTGACAATAAAGTTGCGATCTTCAAAACAGCATAAGGGAATAAAAATATGGTAATCCAGGACGAACTATTGCTCGCATACTTATTATCAAAAAAGTTAATTCTTCCACTATACAAGGCCTAGCTCCTTTAGAAATCCTCTTCAAAATTATAAATGAGGACTTTAAAAATGAAAAGCACTTTACAAGAAAGTTATCAAAATCGAATTCTCGTTAGTTATGCTTTGATGATGTGTCCATAAATATAAAAGAACATTGCAACTAAAGGTTTTAAATACTTTTCGACATCAAAAAATGTTTCATTCGAGCTTGAAGGATTCAATAGGTTATTTACATAATTTCTTTAGACGGATTTTAAATCTGAGTACCCCATCTTGTACAGGAGGAAAAGTGGCCATGAGGATATAAAGTTTATTTTGTAGTAGCTCTTCAAATGCAGCCTGAAAAAAATAAAAAGGAAATTCTGGGTTTTCACGGATATCTCCGTGAAAAACTTTTTTCGTAACTCTTCTAGATATCAAGATATGGCCTTCCTCCTTGCGTTTGGCGGAAATTTGCTCCTTTGGTACTTCAATGAACTAAACGTAGGTTGACATAGGTATTCTCTTTATATTTTTACAAATATAATATTACAGCAGTAAAAACGTGAATCATACCAAAAAGATTAAACATATACTGCATGTTCAATGTATTAAAATAAATAAATAAATAAAATATTTTTATTTCTTCAGTTTAAAAGTTAATACAAATAGACACACAAAAACATAAAAATTACAATAATAGAAAAGACTACAGTTTAAAATACATCACTAAACAAAAAACAAGGAGCCGTAAAAACAGACAGATTTATGTGACTCTTGAAGAGTGTTACAATTCTTCTGTAGGAGAAGCGTTTTAACTTTTGCTTTGAAAATATTTAAATTTGAACTATCGGTAATATTGCTAACAAAGTATTAAAGATTTTACATGCGTTAACATAATATTCTTTTGATAGAAGGTAGAATGGTGGCAGTTTGGCAACAAAAGGTCTTTCGCTCGAGTGTTATATAAATGAGATGATCTGTTGGAGTGAAATAATGGCCTATTTTTAAAAACAGATGTACATACTTCAAGAATATATACTTACTAAAGCTAAAATCTTAAAATTCTTGAAGTATTGTCTACAGGAATTTCTAGGTCTGACACCTGGAATAATTCTTATGGTATATTTCTGTAATAAAAAAAAATTCGAAGGGCTTGAAAATGTACACCTCAGTTTTGAATGCTTATAAGCATCATATAAAGTCCACAAAATATGCGTTCCACAATGGCTGAAAAGATATATAAATATGTAACAATTACCTCTTAGTTTAGTGCAAATCTTGTCCACATGATGACTCTAACGCAAACAGTCATCAAACGTAATTTCCAACATTTTCGTTTAACTGGATGGCAATAATGAATAAATAGAAGTATCGAAAAGAACTGGGTCTTTCTGATCGGCCCAATTGTTCGAAAGTAGAATAAATTTGGTTTTATCCCTATTTAAATTCACTTTATTAAATACTGCTAGGAGTTTTTTTTACTGTAAAATATCTAATTAACATGCACTGTTAACCAGGCTTTACTATTTATACTCTGGCAATAGCAATAATGCCGCGTTTGGTGTTTTATTTCGGAATATACGCCCACTAAACTAGGAAGTAATATGGAAATGCACATTCAAATCGACACATTCGGCAACACTCGGCCAGCCGACACGTTCTCATGTCGTTTTTAATAACGCGCGCGGGTGCGCAATATTAGCAATTACGAAGTGCCATAAATAACATACGGGCTAACATTCGACGGGCTTAATTTTGGGGCCGAGTAATGCCATTTGTTTTTTTTTTTTGACACTTCGCTAATACGGAGAAGAAATGCCTGCTTTAATTTGACGGTTTCCAGGGCTGGAACTCTACACGCTAGGCCAAAGAAAGTGGGAACATTTTTATTTTTTTAATAACATTTTTATTTAAAATTTGGGTAACTTGCATCCAAAAGCTTCTAGGATCAACAAAAAACACCTTTTGACATTTTTTGATATTTCATTCGTTTAAGTATTTACAACCAAATGTTTTTCCAGCTTTTTCTAGCCTAATATCACTGCTACTTTCAGTTGGCCATGAAAACAATTTGTGTCGTCTTTTAATTAATGGTTGCTATGAATCTTAACTTGAGAGTTGGCAAATTTTAAGTAAATATTTTATTAAAATGCTTACAATAGACGATAAAATATTAATAAAAGCACTATGGTAGGAGAAACACTATGGTGCAAGGAAAATAGAGCGAGAATTTCCCAACAGACATTGGAAGTTAGCAGGTATCTCAAGACTGCTAAAAAAATGTGGGAAAATAAGGGAGACTTTGAAAGGATACAAGGGAGTGGGAGGCCATCTAGTGCAAGAACAGAAAGGAACACTGAAATAGTAAGAAGAAATATCAAAAGCACTGTTAATTTACCAGGAAAAGTCTCCGGACTATTGAAAAAGAATATGATATAAAAATTTCTTCAGTAAGACGGATTATCCATGAAGATCTGAATCTGAAAACTTTCAAAAGAAGGTATGTGCATAAAATATCGGAAGAGTCAAAAAGACCAAGATTAGAAAGGTGAATATGCTTGCAGAGGAAATTTAGAAGAAGACAGTGTCGATAACATCTGTTTTACTCACGAGAAAATATTTTACCTGCGACCACTGAAAAATTCCCAGGAGAACCGGTTGTATGACACTGTTGCCAAAAAAGAAAATATTGGTGTAGATAGACTGCTTATTGAACAAGGACAGTTTGTTCCGGGAGTCATGGTTCCTATATTGAGGTATTAAAACCAAGAAAAACAAGTGTAATTTTTATAGATGCTAGAGCAAAAATTGATATATCTCAGAATTGTTATATGTTCACGCTAGACGGCTCACCAACCCATCGATCACATTATACTATCAATTTCTTAAGACCAAAGTGCTCGAAAATTATTGCTTCAGATGAATAGCCGCCAAACAGTCCTGAACTCAATCCTATTGATTACGCCATATGGGGAACGTTAGAAGCAGCGGTGCACAAAAACAGAAATTCAAACACTATAGACAATTTAAAAAAAGAAATTGTTCGTTGCTGGTAAACTTTTGACCAAAACAATATCAATGACGGCATTAATCAATAAAAAAGACGTTTACAAAAATGTATTGAACAAAGAGGAGATCATATTTTTCAAATGATTTTTTCGTTAAGTTTTTAGTAAGCTATTTTTAGTGTTAATAATGTTTTAATGGGTTTTTTTTTCATAAATAAAAATGATTTTTTTTTATCAAAATATCATATGATTTTTAAACAGTCTCTAATTTATTTTTCTTTTTTTAACAAATAGGTTCATTTATTTAGCCTGTGTGACCGGCCTTACCCTTGACATGTATACCATGCCGCTCAGATAGTCTTTTTTTGCTTCGCTCCATTTTATAGATTTATCTTGAGGCCTAGACTTATTTTTCAACTTCCATGACAAACAATGATTTTTGTTTAACTTTTTAAGATTGTTTTCATGGCCAACTAAAAATAACAATTATATTCGGCTATAAAAAACTTTGGTCATAAATGCTTAAACGAATAAAGTGTCAAAAGATACCAAAACGGGTTTTTTTGCTGAGTTTAGAAAAGACTTTAAGATGCAGGTCCTAATTATTTGAAATTACGAGTTGTCTAAAAAAACTTTTTCTTTTAATATGACCTGTATAATATTCTAATTAAATATCATTTGTTTTGAATTTATTTTACGATAGCATATAGTTTTGCAAATATTACCCATAAAAAGAAAAATGTTCTCACTTTTTGGCCCAACGTTTATAAAAATATAAAAAAGATAATGTTAAAATAGGGATTGGTTTCTTGCCACATAAGAATATCATTTTCGTGAAATCGATAGAGATAGTGAACTTTTTATTTATTTATTTATTTACTTGACTACATTCGTTAAGTGAAACATTATAGAAAGTCAAAAATTTGAATATAAAATTAAAATATTAGGAAAAACTTAAAATACTATCCTGTCACGTAGCTAAATATAAAAAAACAAGCATACAATCAATATTAAAATTAATACACAAAACACAGAAAAGCCTTTTTTAAAAGGAAAGTTTTAGCACATGGATTTTCAGTTTCTTATATGTCTGTGGCAAAGCATTGTAAAGTTTAACATTTATAGAAGTTATATGAGATTTTGTAAGTCTTAAATTGGGTGCTATTATTAGATTAGCAGAACGTGACTGATAATTATGATTTTCAGAATGTAGGCAAAACAGATGCTTACTCCTATGTATGTATAAAGAGAGGTTTGCAATGTTCAATTGGGCCAACACCACATAAAACCCTAACTGCCCTCTTCTGAAGTTTAAAGACACTAATTACTCGAGAAGAGCATCCACACAATGATATACCATACGCCAATCAAGAGTGGAACCAAAATACTAGCCCGAATACTTTCATTAAACATTTCCGAAAGTGGAAGACTCACATAAACAACAATAGACTTTAATACAAAACTATTTATATTATACACGTCTCACTGTGGGGCCAAAGAACCTTTAAAATAGTGAATTATTCAAAAATATTAAAATTGCAAATATCTTCACAATTTTATTTATTATGGGTAAGTAGGCTATGAAGCATCCCAAAACAATCGAATTATATTGATATCTTGTCATGGAGATGCGCAAACACGTTCAAAAGTTTGACATATTTGTTGTTGTTAGCAGTTATTAATTTACCTTATTAAAAATTGCATAATATAACCGGTGAAAATAAGTGTTTCGTGAATTACAAAATATTTTGTGATGAATGATGTTCAAGCAGGTAAGTTAATAATTATTTTAGGCCATTAGTTCTTTTTTCTGAATTATTACATATTAGTGCAAATGTTTGTAAAAAAATAAATTTTAAGTTATTTGACAAAAAATATTTTAATGTTCTACACATAGATACGTATTTTGTCATACCTGGTTTTCTTCTTTAATCTTATGACTTTTCAAAAAAAAATATAATTTGTGCAACTTTTTGCAACTTGTTGATTAATTGACATTTTTATTTGCCTATTATTTTACCTACAATGTAAGACCAATTTTAGCTCCACACTTTTTTATTGCCAATAACTATTGTATGTTCCTGCAAAGTTGTCAAATTTTGATCAAAATCTTTTAAACAGTGTTGTAGTTGATCACGACTTTCTAAAATAATGCATAAAAGTCGATAATTTAATAAATAATTATTATTAGTATCAATTTTGGGTCTTCTCTTTCTTCACTTCTTATTTTTTTTTTCTAGACGTACGATCTCATCGAATTCGCAAAATTGATATTTTTGAAAGGGGAAAAGATGTCAATGATATTTTTAATACCTTATTGTCTATAACTTGTCCCATCTGCCAAAAGAAAAATAAACAAAAAATAAAACAAATATCAAAGAGTTTGAATAACCAATTTACACAAAAATGGAATAAAGTTTTTCGTATAAAATCAAAATTTATTAATAAGAATAGATTATGGCTGGACAAATACAAAACTTTACCATGCTGTCCCGGTAAAGTTGGGAGACCCAAAGAAAACAATTTTAATAATTTAAGTTATTCTGCAAAATTTAAAGGAACCGAATGTTTACGAAAATTTGAAACGAATGAACTTTTGTTTGCGTCTAAAATGGGTTTAAGGGCAGACGGGAAATCACAAGCAGCCAAACAATTACTAACCATTGAACACAAATCCAATCCAATTAGTGAGATAAATCGACTTAGTGATGATAGTACTTTGGCAATGATAGTAGATTCTAGATTGTCCAAAAGACAGTACCAAAATATTCGAGACTCTGCAAAAAATAACAAAACCGATATTTATCCATCTTATAATAATATTAGAGAAGCTAAAAAACGATGTTATTTTCCAAATGTTATTTCCACTGAGCATTCAGTAACAGTCGATCTGCAATCCCTCTTAGACCACACTACACGCAGGCTCTTGTCTACTCTTGATCTGGAAAACTATAACATAACTCAGAAAATTGTTTTAATCTCTAAATGGGGAATGGATGGCAGTTCTGGTCAGGCAGAATATAAACAGGCCTTTTCCGATAACAGATTCACCGATTCTAACCTACTTCTTACTTGTGTGGTACCTATTCAGCTTTATACAAAAAACAAAAAAAATCAAAAAGTAATGTTGTGGAACAATCCAACGCCTTCGTCAACCAAACTATGTCGACCACTAAAAATGCAGTTTTTAAAAGAAACGAAGGAAAACAGCATAAATGAGACCAAAGCAGTTCAAGATCAAATAAAGGCATTATTGGAAACCCAATTTACCACCAAGTTCTCAAAAGTGTTATTTATAAAACATAACTTGTATATGACCATGCTGGATATGAAAATGATTAGTTCCATAACTGACACGTCCTCACAAAAATGCTACCTGTGCGGAGCATCTCCGGTTGAGATGAATAACTTGGAAAAAGTTTTACAAAAACCTATAGTCGAAGACTATCTACTTTACGGAATATCCTCGCTCCACGCTTGGATAAGGTTTGTGAATTTTATATTTTATTGTAGGTACAGGAGGGTAATCCACCATATTTTGAACATTAAAATTCTCCGTTAATATTGGTGGTATTATTATTTGCAAATCTTTTTTTTTAATGGTGCACCCCTGTATATTATTTTATAATAGGTATAATGGTCAAAATATGGTAGGCTATTAGTTGGACCTAGCTAGTACTTTTACTACACCACACACCCTAGCTCGCCCAGATACAACAATCACTATTTTGGATAAAATGTCTGACTTTTGATTTTTTTTTTAGATCTTTTGAGTTTCTTTTAAAACTGTGTTATCGACTACCACTAGAAAAATGGCAAGCCCGTGGTGATGAAGCCAAGGAAGTAACTAAAATTCAAAAGCGTCGAATTCAAGATGAATTTAAATCTCAAATTGGAATAATCGTAGATCAACCGAAACAAGGGGCTGGAACATCCAATGACGGCAATAGCGCTAGAGCTTTTTTCCAAAACCACTTGATATCTTCACGCATAACTGGGGTCGATAAAGACTTAATATATAGATTTTATATTATCCTCCAGGTAATCGCTAGTGGGTTATACATTAAATTAGAGGTATTTAAAGCCTACACTTTGGATACTGCTAAGCTTTTTCTCTCCCTATACCCTTGGTATCGAATGCCTGTGAGCGTACACAAAATTCTGTTACATAGCCATGAAATTATAAACGCTTTACCAGTGCCCATTGGCCAATTTTCCGAGGAGGCCCAAGAAGCCCGCAACAAAGAATATCGGAGGTACAGGGAACATAACTCTAGGAAATGTAACAGGATTTCCACAAATATGGATGTTTATAATAATTTGTGTGTTTCATCGGATCCAGTTATAACGAGTTTGCGAAGAAAACCCACAACACCAAAAAAAGTTTTGCTCCTGAAGCGCTGAGCCTGTTGGAAGCATCTTGTCCAAATGCGTCATTGGATTCTTCAAGTGACAGTGATTCTGAATAAATGTGTTAGAGTTATTTTTTTTTCAGTCTCACCATACAAATTTATTTCTCATAACCCTGTACTTTACATCTGTAATATTTTTTACACTTGTAGACTTTCCAGGGTATGCCGAGATTAAGTTTTTTTTGTTTAAAGTTAAAAATAAAACAGTTTTTCTTATTGTGTCATTATTTTCGCACACGGTGTATGACACCGTTGTACAAATTCTAAACTAGCTTCAAATATGTTTTACAAAATGCTAAACTAAGGTTTTTTAAGCGTTTCATCACAAAAAAAATGCATAAAGCCTAACTTAACACTTTTTCCACATTTCAAGAGGTCTCTGGCCCACAGTGGTCTGTCTGTCTGTTGTACCTGAATTCTTTATTAAAGTGATTGCCAATGCAACCTCTGATGGAGTAACATGATCCAAGAAAAATGTCTTGTGCTGAAGAGGCACCAGTGAAGAAACATCATAAGAATTCAATTCATTTGGGGTAGGGTTTTGAGTATATTACCCCCGCTATATTTGTAAAAAAATAAGAAAATACTTTGGATTTAAGAGGTTGGTATTATTTTTTGGAGTATTTCGTTCATAATTTATTAACTGCGCGGTTGCCTTGGTTGGATTATTAGATTTCAATATGAACCTTTAAACGCCTTGGTTTTCGCCATTGTCAGGGCATACAGACAGTGTTTTTTTAATATTTTCTAAAATCAACCAGATCCCGGATACTTCCCACTATAAACAATTACTTTAACTTCACATACAATATTTCGCATGTGCTTTAATTCATTATGTTTATATAACGTAATGTTCATGAATAATTATGCCCACTGCATGTCCGTTAGAAAAGAAAAGATAAATTATTACGTAAATTCTAAAAATTCTCTAGACAGACGAGGACTTGTCTTTTGAAATAAGTTCGCGAACCGTGTTTCTAGGTGCCTAGGCTGCTTTATATCAATGCAGTAACACGAACTCGAATCTGTGGCGCCCGTTTAAAAATATATTACGCACTTTTATGACGTTATTACTCAAAATATAGAAAATCTAAAAGGACATCCGGATTTCTTGATTTTAAATCGTCAAAATAAACGTTTTGTTTAAGTTTTACCAGTCATGGCAAGCTTTGATTAGTGAGTTGAATGATTTTAACACAGTAGAGGTAGGAAATTAGAAGGAAAAAACGAAATCGAAAAAAGAGCTTGTAGGTATTTTATAAAAATACTATTTGATGGTTTGCTTTTAATACGGGAAAGAGTCGAATAAATACATCTACCTGTGGACCTCTTTTCCATTGGCTTTAGGCCTCAGCCTACTAAGTCTAACCGGAAATTGACACCTGGCTGTCTGTGCCCCGAAGTAAAAACGTGCGGGTTGTACTAAGGGTAATTGCATGCAGAAAACTAAAAATGTTAACACAAAAGCTAAACAGTGACACAGAGGTCAGCACAGGATACAAACCTTGCGAATAGTTCATTACGAAGCGGGGGCATGTGTCGAAAGGCAGTGGTAGTTAGGCCAAGAGACACACACTCACCTGAAAATAAAACAAAAAGTATTAAAATAATGGATATACCAAAGTCAGGGCAAAATAAAGGAGATGTATTATTCAAGATAGAAAAAAATGTTGAATATAAAAGTTATTTGGACTTACCTGAACCATCAGAATCTATCAATAAAATAAACAAAAAACAATTGGAAGGTAAAAAGTTGGGTATCCACTTTATTATTTTAAATATACAATATTATTTCATTAAATGCTTCTCGTCTTGCCGATTGTACAAATTCCAGATTTGATATCTTTAAGTTTATAGGCAAACGCGAAAACTGACAAAAACGCTGCTATAATTGATTGTTGGAAGAGGAAGTTCTCTCTCTAACGCATTACGTCTTATGGAAGGTTTTTATCAGATTTATCGCTTGTCTTTAAAGGTAAAGATATCAAACCTGGTATTTTTATAATAGGTAAAGAAAAGCAAATTTAATAAAATCATATTATACTAGGCGTTCCATTTAAAATAACCAAGTCAATGCTCAATTTTTTACTTTCCAATTATTTTTTGTTTATTTTATTGACAAATTCTGATGGCTCAGGTAAATACAAATAACTTTTATATTCAAAGTTGTCTTCCATCTTGAACTCTCTAGGTGGGTGTGAAACATACGAAAAAACCTTGTACATCAATGGATTTTACAAATTAAGGTTGTGTGATAATTGTGTAATAAAATATTACATTGACCCTATATTGCGTGTTTTTTAATTAATAACAGTTTATTAAAATTTTGCGATTTACACCCTGTAAAAAATTTAATATTTTACTTCTATTTTTAGAGAACTGTATTTTACCTCCTTACATTAACCATAGATAAATGAAAAAATTGCTAATGTATAAAAAAATAGAAAACCAATTTGCCATGTTTTACGTGTTATAAAAAACTAAGCATTATAGAAACAGAAAATCGGCAAGTTTCCTTTACCCAGAAATTCCCTTCTTATGAAACTTTCTTTTTCTTAGTATATTTATGTATATATATATATATATATATACAGGGTGGCCCATCGAAAACGTACCGCAAGGCATAACGGCCAGGGTAATTTTTTTTTCAAAATATCCAAAAACACATCAATTTTGTTTGTGAGGGGGACAACTTTTGCCCTTAAAATGATCGCAAAATTTTCAACCCTCTAAGCGGGGGTGTCATCCCCCAAACTTTTTCAAATGGGAAGAGGGGTCAAGTGGTACCGCAATGAAAAGGGCTTTCTATTCTCTATACATTCCCGCTTTGGTTTTGAAAATCGGTCAAGTCATTTAGAAAATATGAAGGATTGAAATTTGAAAAATACATTTTTCAAAAAACGCATAAATTGAATTAAATAAAAAAAAACTTACCGTATTAATGAAGCAAATGCTGAAAATGTTGCCCGTCGACCTCCATACAGTAATACAAATTAGCTTCAAATCGTTCTCGAACATTCTGAAGAACTTGAGGGGTCACTTCGCGACAAACGTCAATAATTCGTGTTCGCAGATCTTCTAATGAGGCAAGTGGAGTGCTATACACTTTACTTTTTATGTGTCCCCATAGAAAAAAGTCTAAAGGAGTCAAGTCGGGTGACCGGGGAGGCCACTCAATAGCACCCCTTCGTCCTATCCACCGCCCGGGAAAGTTAGTGTTTAAATAATTACGCACATTTTGAGAGTAATGTGGAGGTGCACCGTCTTGTTGAAATATCAGTTCCGCTTCAACGTATCCAGGATTATTTTCGATGATGTCAGTTAGGGCTGGTCGATGGTATTTTCCAGTAAATCTAAGTACATATCACCTGTTAGAGTTCCAGGAAGAAAAAAAGGACCCACAATAGAATTTCCAAAAATACCAGTCCACACGTTCAATTTCTGAGGATGTTGTGTGTGCACCTCGTGAAAAACCCTGGGGTTGTTCTCAGCTCAGTACCGACAGTTATGCCGATTAACTACACCGTTCAAAAAGAAAGTGCACTCATCCGAAAAACACACATTGAATAGAAAATTATTATTATTGGCCACTCGTTCCCTAATAGTTTCACAAAATTGCAAGCGGCGATCAAAATCGTCTTCGTTGAGTTCTTGTACCAACTGAATTTTATACGGGTGGAAATGGTATTTTTTCAATATTCTTTGGACACTTGTACGATTCACGCCGGTCTCATTGGCTAATTTTCTTGTACTCAGCGTACTATCCATGGCAACTTGGCCCAATACAAAGACCTCCATAGCTTCATTTACTACAGGATTTTCCATCTGCCTCTTTTTATTCATAAGGGATCCAGTTTCGCGAAATTTTGCTACTAACTCGCGAACAATTTTGCCGGAAAGGTGTTTTTCAGGATGTCGTTCATTAAATATCTGCGCAACCCGATTGCCACATTCATTATTTTTAAAATAAAGTTCGATTATTTCCACTTTTTCTGCAAGTGAGTACACCATAATTATTGATAAAAAATTTAATGATATTGAGAAATTTAAACGCACAAGTTACAGAACAGCTATCTAGCAACTACCGCACCTGATCGTTGTGGCATGTCAAATCACTAAAATCAGCAGTAAACATCTAAAATAACAGGACAAAAATAGCGAATTGGTCAAAGGAATTTATCCTTATCATTTACTCTGATAATTTGTAAATAAACATTTTAAATTCAATCCTTCATATTTTCTAAACGACTTGACCGATTTTCAAAACCAAAGCGGGAATGTATAGAGAATAGAAAGCCCTTTTCATTGCGGTACCACTTGACCCCTCTTCCCATTTGAAAAAGTTTGGGGGATGACACCCCCGCTTAGAGGGTTGAAAATTTTGCGATCATTTTAAGGGCAAAAGTTGTCCCCCTCACAAACAAAATTGACGGGTTTTTGGATTTTTTGAAAAAAAAATTACCCTGGCCGTTATGCCTTGCGGTACGTTTTCGATGGGCCACTCTGTATATATATATATATATATATATATATATATATATATATTTTAATTTATATAAATATATATTTTATTATACTGTATATACGCCATCTTTTAAACTATATATATAATTTCGCTTTTAATACCGATACTCCCCAAAGAAACTGCCTGATGAGCCTTGTCGGGGCAGATACTACGGTAGCAGATGGCACCTTGGCCCTGGAAACAAACATAGCGTCATGATTTGGTCGATTCTCGACAAAATGGTGAAGGAGTAATCCTTACCGTTAGTTCTTTTGTTTGTATAACTTTTTATGACCAAGAACCGCACAGAAATTGAAATTTTTGTTTCTCTTCTATATATATTTTATTATACCGTATATACGCCATCTTGTTAACTTTTGTCTCATCAGCTCATCCTTCCCTTCCCAATGGAAGGTCACAAATGTTGTTTCTTTTCCAAAGTTAGATAGAGTAAAAGGTTTCGCCGACCTAAGGCCAATAAGCATCCCAGCTGTAATGTCGACAGCTTGTTACACATTTGAGTCAAAACCGTGTACTCTCCAATTTTCAATCTGGCTTTAGGTCTGGCCATAGTTTTGTTACTGCTTTATTAAATATTACGGATCGTATTATTAGAGCGATTGACTCTGGTATGCTGACCGTGATGATTCTTCTAGACTATTCTAGAGCCTTTGATACCCTAAACCATACCGTTCTTCTTAGGATTCTTAGATATATTGGACTAACTAATCAGGCTATTGACCTACTTCACTCTTATCTTGTAGGGCAACAGCAAAGAGTGTATATCGATGAATGATATTCCAAACTAAGAGGCATATTAACGGGTGTATCTCAAGAGACAATATTGGGACCTGTGCTATATACACTCTACACGCACACTTTCAAACGCAACACTTCAAATCTATGCAGATGATACCCAGTTGCAGCATGCATTCTTTCCCGACAAATTTATTGATGTTCATGGAGTTCTCAACAACGAACTTCAAAAAATTGCTTGTCGTTAAACCCAAAAAAATGTATAGAACATTTGTTCGGTCGAATGAAGGATAAATTGTTGCACATAAACAACCTAGATATATCAGGTGGAGACGCAAGTGTACAATTGGTTGACGTGACCAAGAATCTTGGGGTTTGGATGGATACCAAACTGCGGTATAACAAGCACATTTCTGAATGCGTTAAAACAGCTATTTATAGGCTAAACATTTTGTATAATTCACGACAAGTCTTAAATAGAAAACTTCGCCTTATGTTATGTGACTCATTGGTTTTGTCCTCTTTTAACCATGGCGCTACTAAAAGTTAAAAGTTCAAAGAATACAACATTATTGCTTGCGGTTTGCGGGTGGGATCAGAAGGCGCGAATCAGTTCGGCACAAAATTAGAGGGAGTGCACGGTTAATAATGTCTGCTCGGAGAAAACTACATCGCTCCGTTCTGTATCACACTATTAGGGTGCGCCTGCTAGCCTTAAATGTATTAAAATGCAGTTGTATGTATTACATTTCCTTTTCTGATTAGGTATTCTATTTTTTGTACGTAAAAGTAATTGTTGTTCTTGTTGTCTTTTGTTTGTTTTTTAATTTATTTATTATGTTGTTGAGAGTTGAGTGGAAGACCATTCTTTGGTGACATTCGTGTGCCTAAGGAATGAACTTCGCCTTTTTAGGTATAGCACATTAGGTTTATGTGTACATATATTGTAACTGTTTTATTGTAATTTTGGAAGTGTGCTTTCCGCTGAATAAAGATTATTATTATTATTATTACAATTATTATTATTTTTATTGGACGCCATTTTGTTCAACCATATCGGATTCGTACCGATGTTTTACTAGTTTCTGTCTACGCCTCACTGGACTTTTAAAGATAATTTTAAAAAAATTGAATAGATAGTTTTTATAATAATTTTTTAAGACCGCCATTGTGTTCAGTCATGTTGGATTCGTACCAGTGTATTTACATATTAAATAATAATAATAAGATGCCTTTTATTTCATAAACCTATTAGTTAACAAAATTAAAGAATAAGGGGGCAGTATCCAACAATGTTGCTCTTATACAACCCCCTTAACTAAAATTATTATTTATACTTATTATTCTATAGTTAACCACATACGCAAAACACAAAAATTCAGAAACTCCATTTTAAATCATTTACACATATATACACATCGTATACAATAATATATCACATACCTATTCCTAATGTTGCTCTCCCTGTCGTTTTACAAACTTACCCACTTTTATAGGGTTTTGGGACTCTCTAACGTTAGCGGAGAGTTTATTAAAGAAAGTAACGGCATTATAACTAAAGCAATGTTAAAATTGAACCGAACTATGTCT
The DNA here is from genome assembly GCA_030620095.1 of Kuschelorhynchus macadamiae. Lineage (NCBI taxonomy): Eukaryota > Metazoa > Arthropoda > Insecta > Coleoptera > Curculionidae > Kuschelorhynchus > Kuschelorhynchus macadamiae. Next base: position 851,286 of record JAUTXW010001204.1, on the reverse strand, counting down.
AGAGACGCAAATAAGTTGTTAAAGTGCATATCACGGCAGCGAATATCAGATAGCCGTGTAAAGTTTTGGTACAAATATGTAGGCTCCTTATATAATAAAAGAGTAGTTTAAACACAACACTTAGAAACTGGGTCAGGAACGATCCTCAAGGTTTAACCATCCATTTTTTAAATTTTTTTCTCTGCACCAAAGCAGGCCAGTAGACAGCGTTGCAATATGAATGATGTGACAAAATTAATGAATTAACCAATTTAAGCTTAATACGGGTATCTAAAATATCTTTATTTATATGCAAAATCCTTAGTTTACTGCACGTTTTTTTGCAGAAGATAGGAAACATGACTCTCAAACCATAAATTATTATTTATAAAAACTCCTACATTTTTACATTAACCTGTAGGGTTTAACTGTGAACCATTTAACACTATATTAAAATTCTGATAAAATATAATTTGGTTTCTGTTTTTACGAAAAACTATTAACTGTGTTTTATTTTCATTTAGAACAAGGTGGTGATTTTTGGAGTATGTAAGTAAGTGCAGATCTGAATTAATATTGTCAATGGCAGTATCTAAATCAATTAGCTTAAAAGATCCGTAAAGTTGAGTATCATCAGCATATTGATGTCAAGAACAGTTTTGAAGTATTTTATTTAAGTCAGACGTGTATATAGAGAACAGAATTGGTCCCAGTATGGTTCCCTGTAGGACACCTTCAAATTCCGAGATAATATGATTATATCCCACTCGTTGCCGCCTATTATCAAGGTAATTCGTGAAAAACATTAGAGTTTTCTCTCCAATATCAAAATATTTTAATTTTACATTTATTAGGGCATAATTCAATATGTCGAAGGCCTTACTAAAGTCTAATAAGACTAAAAATGTATTTTCGCCTTTGTCACATGACCTGAAAATATCGTCTGTTACGTTAAGAAGAGCTGTTGAGGTATTGCTCTGAATCTTGATTGTGGAGGGGGGAGACTATTATTAGCGTTTAGGAAGTTATTGAGTGGTTCGTACACAATTTTTTCTAGAATTTTTAACATAGTAGGTAAGATGCTTATGGGAAAGAGGACTTGAAGGCTTTGAAGGTTTTGGTAATGGGGTGGCCTCCTTCCGCAGTTTCTGAAATTTAGAAGTTAATAGGCATTTATTAAGAATATGGGTAATATGATTTGTAAAAGAAAGGACTAGGTATAAAATCATTTTTATATTTATTCCATCGGAACCAGTGGTATTCGATTTGAGTTTAGGAATTATTTTTTCGACATATTCGAGGGATCCTAAAACGTGAATATCTGTAAAAACTTGTGAGGGTGTTTTTTTCACGATTAAAATACATAAGGAAAAAAAATACATTTTTAAGGAACTGTAATATTTGATGAATTGATTGGGTTGATTTATCTTACTCTTAGGCCCAGGTTGATAAGTAAGGAAAGTCGTTGGTAACTTAACACTTCTATTGACTATTACTACAGTACAGCCCAAGGGCCGGATCGAAAAGGTCCGCCCTTGCCCTCACTACGTTTATCGTCTATCTCTAGTTAAATCTATCTATTACGGACTAATCTGATATACCACTCCTTGAGGACGATGCCTCGTCAGCGTGCTCATTCCGCTTATACATATTAAACAATTGCCAATATATTAACAATAACAACTTGCTATACAGAGTCATACTACAAGACTCTCGTATTCTCCCTAAGACTACCCTGTATAGTGGAAAAAATGATTTATGCAAGGACACACATTAATAGGAAATTAAAGGAGATAAAAAGAACTTTCACTTTAATGTTTCGCCGTTTGTTTTTTTTTTAAATAAGTGCTTTAAATCAAACAATATTTTCGTTTCCTGGGGACTGATTCATATCTATAAGTTATTCTGTATAATAAAAAAAAAGTATTTATATATACAAAATTAAAGAAGTTTTCTTCTAAAAAGTTAATCGCTCTTAAAATAATTTTTTTTCGTATACAGGCTGCGTTTCATCCCTCTAGCATGTGTCAAGGAGAGAAAAACGTTTTTACATACAACTTGAAAATAAATTTGACGTATTTCATTGTTTGCCACGCAAACGAAATACCCTAGAAATATATGTTTTTTTCATTTTCAGTTCGGTGTTTCATCCACCTAATGCTTCCCTGAGTAGCTGAAAAAAAATATATACGAAAAACAACACAACTATTTCTTTTTAAATTTGATTAACAATGGTTTCCCATCTCGGTTTTCCGGCTTTTAAAATATTCAGAAATGCCAAATTCTACAATGTTATTAACTGTGTTTTGTATATCAGGTGAATGACAGAACAAATTATTAGAACTAAATTGAATATACAATACAAAATACTTATATTACTTATATCCAGAGGAAACAATTAAATTTTCCAGTACTGATTTAAATGTTACTAGCTGACCCAACAGACCTTCTTTTACCTTTTCCGTTAGATGGCGCAATGATTTTCCAGTGAAATTATAAGAATATGGGGCGCATTCACCACATCGCCACAGAAATGTCATTGAAGAAAAAGATATTAGTTTTATAGCAGACATTCGCAATAAAACAATACAAAAAATAGTATTGAAAGGTCTTGGTAACCAGACCATCATTTCAAAAAAAAATATAAATTAGGGCAGTACACTCTGTCATGAACTTGCTGAAAAATTTGGCTAAGGGCTAGTATTTTTATCTCCCTATAATTTTATTCGGTGGATATTTTCTATGGTTACAATTGCCCCAACAATCGTTTCCAAGATAAATATTCGAACAAAGAAGTTATTTGGGGATGAAAATACTGGCCCTTGCTGTTTTAAATATACCTTTTCAGGTAACTTATTAAAATTCATATTTTGACAGATAATTGGATTATACATCACTTCCGATTTAAACGGAAGTGACCTAAACTTCAATATATTAAAGGGAACCATATATAATAATGTACCACAAGTTATATTTTTCTTCCAAAATGGCGGCACTAAAACCGGTTTTGTGAAAAAATATAACATATAAAACAAAAGACATTGTCAAGCTTCTGAGGTGACCTCATTAAAACGAAACTTTTTAGGTTAGAAAAAGCATGAAAGCATGTTATTATGTTTTTTTATAAATATTACGCCTTTTCGAAAAAAAAATTAAAATGCCTGAATGTAAATTTTCTGTCAAAATTTAAATTGGTTCTTGTATATTTTATTTATCCATTTAATTTCTCGTTAAATTACGTTTTCAATAATGTGCCAGAAGTTCCTTCCTTTTGTCGTTAAATTACAACAATATTTCGATTTTTCCTCCGAGCCACATATTTTTTTACCTGGGAAACTACTAAATCAAACTTTACCATTTTTATTAGTTAAACTATGTTAGATTTATTTAGCCATCATGTTTACTAGACGATAATTAAGTATTTTAGTTAGTCTCAACATGTATCAGATTTGTTTATAACATTTAAACTTAAATGACCAGGCCATTTTATACCCATACCTGTATAAGCATTCTAATACTCAAATCTCAATATTCCAGCTTATAGAAATAGATAATTTGGCCATTTTATTTAAAAAAATCGTAACAGTTGATTAATATAAGCATTTTAAAATAATTTTCGCTTATATTAATTTTAAGTTTAATTGTTTCTAGATGGTTGCTTACGATCGTTCAACGTAAATGCAGCTTAGATCGCATACTACAACTGCCAATAACCAAATAATGATGGCCGTATTATGCTATTTTGTTTTTCATATCCTACTACTTTTTTTCAATGTATAAATAAAATATACAAGGTCCGATTTAAATTTTGGCAGAAAATTTACATTAAAAGTAGACATTTTTATTTTTTTTCGAAAAGGCGTAATATTTTGAAAAAAAAAACACAATAATATGCTTTCAAGCTTTTTCTAACCTAAAAATTTCATTTTAATCAGGTCACCTCAGAAGTTTGACATTGTTTCTTTTTTGTGTGTTATACGGTGAATACAACGTTTTTCAGAAAACTGGTTTTAGTGCCGCCATTTTGGAAGAAAAATATAACTTGTGATACGTGAAGACGACTATGTTAAACCGGTAAAACCGGAAGTGATGAGTAATACAATTGTCTGTCAAAATATGCATCTTAATAAGTTACTAAACGTACCTAAGTTCAAAAGCGATATCTGGAAAGGTAAAAAAAATAGAGCGTGTACCCTATGTTCTGTGTCTAAAGAGGTGGGATAACGAAATAGTAATCAAAATTATTGTGGTTTTTGTTGTGTAATCAAAACCACAAATATGGAAACCCTTGTGCGCGAATGTAAACTTCTCCATAAAAATAACTTAAAAACGTAGTTGCTTTTAAAAACAAAAAATTGATGCAGTCCAGTGATCGGTGAGCTATAATAATAAATTATAAAACGACGGCTCTTTGAACGACACTCAAAGAAAATGCGGATAATCCTTTGCCCCGCGAATAAAAAAAATAAATAGAAATACGAACGGGAGGAAGGCGAAACACTATTTACGATGGACTTTGTGTGTTCCTCCGTCTGGAGCTGCCAAGATCAAAAACCGTCTGAGTTTACGGCCGAGATGCGCCTCCATCTGATATATCCTGTGTGAAGCGATATTTCAATAAACCTAAGTAATGTCCCGTATCATGAGATGCTTGCGCTCGCTTTGGCTTGCTTTCACAAAGTGGATATGCCTTTCTATTCCTGAATGATGATGGGGATTAAAATACTCTTGGATTTTGCGTTAGTTTATCGTATCGATATGTTTCTGTTTTTTTATAAAACTGTGTCTTTTAAAGTCATCATATTTATTTATGAAAAATTAGAAACTCCGTTTTCATACCACATAATCATCAAGGGTAAAGCCGGGATAGATGGCAAATGAAATTTTAATTCTACGCGTTTTATTATTTATTTTAAATAAGAATCTTTCAAATTCAAAAGTAATTTGTTAACATAAATGTTTATTGAAAATAGTTATACATTTTTAAACATAATTGATAATTTTACCGAAATGAACAAAATGATTAAAAATATGTATTCACCATCTATCCCGAGCGAGAATGGATGAGTTGTTGAGTAGTAGCCGGATCAGATGATGATACCATAATCGTCCTTATAGCTATTTTTTAAGGAAAATCTCAACATTTATTCCTTTTTGGCAAGTTTGCCACATGAATCACACTTGTTCAGAAATTAAGAACAGTTATCGTGTACAGAACGACACACTTTGCATTCGATACAGTCTACATTTTAAGGAGTACAACAATAATTTTCACCAAATCCTACACAGCTTGTATCATCATCTTCTTCTCATTCTTCGCTATCTTCTAGTTCTAGCTCAGATTCCTAGGTGTTAATGTCATTTTCTATTTTCTTCATATTCCTCTTAGTTTTTTTAACCGCTCATTTATGTAGCCTGATTTGAAAACCTTGTAAGCACCCAACAGCTGATTTTACAGGAGCGACAAAAAACTATTTCAAATAAGTTCTATGCTGATTTTTTGTGAAAATTATATGTTATAATATACTATGTATAAGCTTAAACACAATAGAAACGGAAATTTCATTATGTCGGGCTGTTATTAATTTTACAATAACTTAAAGTTTTTCTAATTTTTTGTGCGTAGAATATAAAAGTTACAAGTTTTTCAGCTGAACATGCAAAATAACAAGATTTATATTTTTAACAATAAAACTATTTATTAAAATAAACTAGTAATATGCCTTTTGGAATAAAGGTAGTCAATAGGTAGAGTAAACGAAAGATAGGAAAGGAACACGATCACGTGATCCGCTAGATACGTCGACGGCCAAAGCGGCATGGTTTAAGAGTTAGTAGTGGTACATCGACCTCGAATTTTTTAGGATGTGGATATTGTGGGTTTTAAAAAAAACGATATATTCCTACAGACAATATTTACCAAGGCAGAATTGTAGATGATCTTTATGACAAAGTACGCTGTATTTTAGTCACTTGAATCGGTCCTCGATGGGACAATAGCCACAGCCAAACTACTATCACTGCTTTTGTTCCCTCTCCACCTTTCGTCCGACGATCCTGCATTGACGTTAAACCGTAAATTACCGAGTGTGCTATCCAATAAATGTTCACATTGGCCAACGTAAAGGTGCTATTTTGAGCAGCTACCCAGATGCCCATATTTTTCCAATTTGTTTAAATTCCGGGTGGTATGGAGGTAATCTCAAAACTCTATGCCCATGTGTTTCTAATATTCGGTTTCAATTGTATACTGGTTGGAAACGAAGTTTGTTATTTTGGAGGATATTGTATAATTCCGCCTTTGTTAGGTTTTCATTTAATGGTATGTCCTTTTCCGTTAACCAGTTGGCTTCAAAAAACATTAACGAACTTTGTTTATCTCACTGTTAAACTGTAATCAAAATATCATAAGTTTTGCGCGGGAAAATATAGTAAAAATTTTCAAATTGCAACTATCAATGGTTATATTAAACTTACGTGATTTTCAGTTGGTAGTTATTGCAGATTTAAATACGAACTTTTCAAGGCACCACAATTAAAATAAATTGTTTTGTTCTTACAGTGTAATTGCGTAGTTGCATAGTTACATAACTACCGAGTTAGAGCATTTTTTCGATCTGGAACTCATTATTAAAACAAAATGTAACAGTGAAAATCTCATTAAGTTCCATAAAGTGTTTGAAAATTGGTCAATTAAAACCTCGTAACTGTTGTACAAATTATTATTAAGTAATGTAACGAGAAAATAATGGAGAATGACAATGTAATTTTTTCCATGTAAGCAGCATGCAATAAACTATATGATAAGTAAGAAGAAACACTTACCTTTTAGGTATTAACACTAAATTTTCACACAAAATCAACCAGCACTGTTTTCAAATAGCAACTGTCAACGGCCAATTAAACTTACGAGGTTTTCAGATGATAGATATTACAGATTTCTATACGAGCTTTTCAAATTCGACCAAAGAAGGTGGAAATAATCAAAGTAGATCGTTTTTTTTACAGTACAATAAATTATGAGAACCATCACGCAGTAGGCTATAAATGTCAATTTTGTCAATTGAACTTAAGAGGTTTTTAAAGCAAGATATCGAATTCTTTGCAGCCATATAATTTGGAAGAACCCTTTGGATCATGTTGTGGTTGTACTTCTGGACTTAGAAAAGCATAATCAGGAATTGAATTAGGTAAAAAGCGAATTATGCCTGTTGTTTGAAAGCCTTACACTGCAATATTAACAGTCGTTGCCTTAGTCCAGGCTTGATACAAAAAGTTCCAAATACCGGTAATTTAATTTTGTTCTATCCGGCATTCATTTTCAAGTAGGAATTGTAAGCACTGTAAAAAATAGATGTTTAAGTATTTGAGGAAAGTCCTGTCGAGAGGTTGTAAGCAATGGGGTGTGCGTCCGGCAAGCAAAGATGGATATTGTTTTGCTCATCAAATTTTAATAATTCAATTGATGAACAATAAGATATGACACAGGAAAAGTAATTTCACCTCAAAAACGATGCTAACCAATCTTTACCAGCAAGCTCAGTAGTTTTTTCCACCTTCAGACTTTCTACTAATTTAAATGCCATAGAATGAACTTCCTTTTTCACCGGTAAAAATGAAAAATTGTACTCTTGTAATTTTTGTATATGTAAAACTATCTTTCTCTCATTTGCTTCACTCAAAATAGAAGATGAACGAAGAGATTCTCAGAATTCTTGATTGTGATTCTTTTATTTAGGGTAGATCAAGGAACATCGTTTGTTTGGGATGCTTCATTTATGGATACACCATTTTCTTTAACATCTTTTATGGTACTTGATGATGTACGTATGATGTTTCTTTGCTTTTCTGCATAAAAATATAGTTATACATTTTTAAAGGCCACAAATCTCACCATATATTCCTCTATTACGTTCATCATTTATCCCAATCTAGGGAGAGATAAGGTGAGCATAAAAAACAATAATTGGTAAGCGTAGAAGCTCCCCATTTAATGTTAGAACAACAAGATTAACAAGATCCTACACTACCAGCTAACTGTAAAATAATAATAAAATATTTGTTTTAACCAAAACTATATCGAAAATACAGGTCAAACTTTTTTAAAGCGATTGAAAATTCATATTTGCTTTTTACTTACCTGTTGGTAATTAAAAACAGGACAGTCTATTATGCATAAAATTATTCCGTAAACTTTATACAAATCATATAAACTGCTATTGAGTTTTTAATTTATATATTATAATTATTAATTTTATTTATTTCATTTTTAAAACATTATTTAGATAGTCTATAAAAAATGTATTGTTTATTTTTTCCTCTCAAAAACAAGGAGTTATTCCAGGAACTGGCATTCTACCGAGTATTTTTTAGCCGTTATTTTGTTTTGCAATAAGGTATTCGTACTGAAAATTTACAAGTCTATCTCTGCTTAGTACAAGATTTTTTCAAGTCATCTAAGATTCTTTTTCACGTTCAATTCAAATGGATAAGTAGTTATTCTGGTACTGAGTTTATAAATATTTCATTAGGCCGCCATTTTGTTCCTCCAAACTAGATTTTTACTAATTCATTTACATATGACCCCTTGATTTTTGAATAAAATTCGACATCAGTCAGTTAAGTAGATAGACAGTCTGTTGCGCATTATAAATATAAAAAAAAAGAATTTAGAATCACCCAGGTCTGAATTAAGGTTGGCCCCAGACCAGAACTAGCGTGAGGTTTTGCGTATATTTAATACTGAATCGCCAAAGAGCTCACATGCGGCGGGTGCCCCGTTCGGCAATTTTTTAGTCAACTTTTTTTTGTAAAACGGATTCATTACTTTAAATTCTAGGACCCCATTAGCGGAGTTCACACCCGTGACCTTTTTTTTTAAACATCAGTTATTTCTGCAAATATGTGCACGACTCGGGGGTCTCTAAATACTAAAAATTCAGGCATCATAAGTCCTCAATTCGGCCCTGGAAATACCTACTAAACAAATTTCGATTACACTTAGTTGAATTATGTGTTTGTAGAGCATACAGTTACAGCTTTTACTCCTATTAAAATCTTCACTTGCATCATTTTCTTTATATTCTGAAAATTTGTAGGTAAGACGGATGATTACATGTTGTAGGCACGTATTTTCCCTTTAGAATTCAGTTTTAAACATTAATTTTTTTTTGGTGGGTTAAATATTATAAATGTAGTCCCTGGACTAGTGATAGGCGTTTTATCGATAATTATCGATAGGTCAGCGATATATCGAATAAAAATAGGTAAATAAAAAATATCGACATATCGATAGTTATCGATAAGTTCCGATGAGTGAGCAATAATATCCACAGGTAACCGAAAATATCGATGGTTATATAAATTTTTGCCAACATGTTATGCGCCATACGAAAGTGAGCTTTTTTTGCTTTAATAATTTTGTCGCAAATATATCGATATAGGTAGCAAAAAACTAGAATACATATTGATAAGTCGATATCGTCGATGTCTATTATCGCCCATCTCTACCTTGGATCTTTTACCATTTTCAGAAAATTTTCTGAGAAATGAGAGTGGGAGAAATTTAATCATAGATTTCGATCGATTTATCTCAGAAACTGTCAAAAAAAAGTAAAAGGATCGTTTTTGTTCAAAATCATTTTTAACTGCAATACTTCGACACATATTGGCAAAAACGAATTTTTATAACTTTTTTGCGCAACTCTTGCAGAGGGTCTAGCAGTATAAAATTTGGCTAGTTTAAAAGATATCTTATAAAGAGTTCCAATTGAAAAAAGACTTTTTGCCTAATGTTTGAACCCCTTGTCACTGAAATGGAGCTATGTTTCCTTTAAATTAGTCATATGTATCTGACAGGGGCAATGGAAGCAATTTTTCAAAACTTACCTATTTCTAATGTAGGTGAATTTTTCTATATTTTTTGCAAACTCGTCTTAGAAACACGGATTCTGCGACATTGTCTGTACAAAATTGATTTCAATCGCTAATAGAGACACATCCGAAAGACGATCTTGTCCTGTCGATTTCCACAAATAAGTCTTTCGTTTCAGCGCAGAAAAACTACGTTCTACCGAGACACTAGAAATTAGAATCATCAACACTAACACACATAATTTAACAACCTCTAAATATGCGTTCGTTAAATCTGCTTCTCTCAAAAAAGCCAATAACTCACTTGCAGATTTTTTTTTCGGTATTCAGTCTCATAATGTAACAAAACTAAATCTGCCCATAATGACGCATCAAATATTTTAACTGGGTTTTCGGAAAATGTTTTCCCTTAAACAAGTTAAAATTACACAATCAGAAAGTCTAGGTCTTCAAAGTTTCTAGACCTATTGTCTACTTCTTGATAAATTTGGTCCAAAATTTGGAAAAACAAGTCGTCGATAGCATGTTTTAATATCTCGCGCACGCGTTTTTTGTGGATCTAAACCGATACAACCGATACTATTCGCATTTTCCCAACATTTATCAAAGTCATCTCTTTTTTGTTTATTATATTTTTAAACTCATACATTTTTTTACACAGAATGCGATATAGTTTGCTAAATATTGTAATAAATTAAAGAGGTTATCAGAACGGTTATTAGAAGAAGTAAAGTTAAAGTTAAAATCGTTTTTTAAACTATCTAAAAATCCTCTAGAGCTATTTAAAGTTTCTGTATACCACTTATCGCTATTATCCAATATACTTTCAAATAATTCAATTAAAGACTCGCGATGTTCAGAAATTGTTAATACTAGCTTGCCATTGCAATTCCAGCGCGCAACAGCGACTTTCGGTAGTCTACGCTTTACAATTATTTTATCCAATGCTTGTGTGCGTTTGGTAGATTTGGAAAAAAGGCAGCAACTCCACTCAAAGCAGTAAAAAACACTTTCAATTATTTTATCTTTATTATTGATTGAGACAAAACTAAGTTTATTTTGTGTACACAACAGTGTATAAAAATCGCACAGGGATAACTTTCTCGCACTTTTACTTGAAGACCACCTCAATGTCCAGCCATCACAGCAGCACCGTCATAGCAAGACTACTTCTCTGTAAATTATTTAAATCGCCAAATCCATTATAATTCCACACACCATGTTCATTAACAAAAAACACACAAAGCCAAAAGAAAGTTTATTTCTTATCTCACAACCTGTCAGCCACATATACTGTTCATAATATTGCCTGGTCCTGCCGCACGCGTACTTGTATCTATCGTCGAAATTGCACTAAAATGCCTTGTATTTATTTGTAATATTGCTTATTCAGTGACAAACCGCTCTGAACTTAACCTCTTCACTATTTAGTTTGACCTCGTAAGTTTTGTATATGAAGTAATACACAACAGAAATTTTGCTTCCGCTGGTCGGCGAGTCGGTCCGTGGTTTGTAAGGAAGGGGGGGAGAGGAAGACGCACTCTGTGAATTCTCATTCGCCTGTCGAACACAAAGTGATGTATTATTTACTTCATTTTGTGCATACTGATATTTAACTTGAAATGCTGCTTCGGCTTTTAATGGTTCTATTGTACAGTCAGAGTCGTCGGTCGATTTTTAATGAACTATTAATAATATTTTAATTAAAATTTTATTTGAGTTTAAGGGAAGCACTGCCATCGTTAAAAGTAACCTCTCGCTTATCGATTTTTATAACAATTAGCGCCACATCTCTTCCATTAGGAACGAGGAATCTAGATTACTTACACGCATTTATTAATCTAAATTTATCACCTCTGTACTAAGAAAAGGAATCTCAAAGTTTAATGTAATTTTATCAAATGCTGTAATATTAAATAAAGGATGCAAGGGATCTATCAGAAAAGTTTCCGTCACCTTGAGTCTAGTCCGTACTTAAAAAGAAAACTTTACACCTAGAGCAAGCAAAAGCATTCCCATTTAAACAAATCCCACATGGCCGGAAGGACCCTTTCCAAAAATCAAACACAAGAAGGGATTTTAGATTTCCCAAGCGGTTCGCACGCAGGATTCCGCCGCTCGATACAACTTCAGAAGTTTTAGAGAGTTGCACGGAAGTTTTCGGGAACTCCCTGGGATATAGATAATGAAAATACGCATTGTGTAGTTGGGACATAAGTTGGGGGAATCCTTAAAATAATGGTGTCTGTCTGCAAAAGTAAATTATGGGAGTTTTCTAAGTAGTTTATGTTCGGAGGGGAAAACTTCTTATTTAATGTATTCGTTATGAATTTTTGTGATTTTTCTCTTTTAATGTGTTACCTAATTTGTACTTATTACACACTGCCAACACGGTACAAATTGCCATAAATAAATTATCGCTGAAACATTATGATACTTGGGGTCACACCCTACATTTTTTAGTAAGCGTTGAAAACAAAACAAAAGGAATTGGAATTATAATAATTTTGTTTCATATTTATTCAACTAGCAAAAAATTCTCTTTAAAGTATTATTAAAAAATATATAATATTTAAAAGCAAATAATATAAATTTTTTTGGTAAACAAGTTTTTTTTTTAATATTTGGCTTTCTTTTTAAACATAATCCTTTTTTCTCTACATTAACTTATAAAAAGAAATATCTAAAACATAAAGGGCAAATTTAAAAAGTTATGTTCCCGAAATTAGGAAATTAAATAGAATTTTTTATTTCTTTTATTATCAACAAAGACTTAAAATCTAGTTAAAAAATAACTAGTTTTTTCAGACTGATTTTTTAAATATTTTATTAGGCCGCCATTTTGTTTTGCTATCTTATATCCATACCAAAATGTTACAAGTTCATTCTAATGTAACACTTTATTTTTTGTAAAATTTGAGGTAATTGGATAACCAGTTTTTTTAGTAATGATTTTTTAACGTTTCACTAGGCCGCCATTTTGTCCTGTCATAATGGATTTTTACCAAAATATTACCAGGTCATCCCCATATGAGTTTTAATTTTTGACTAAAATTTCAAGTTAATCTGATGAGTAAAACTACTCAGCTATGCCGCGAACTGACAGACAGATAGACAAAGCGACGGGTGGATCGACGGAATTGATTAAACATATTTTTTGGAGTCTAGGGACGCTAAAACACGAATATAATTTAAACCTGCTAGGGTGATTTTTCAGATTAGAAAAAATTTTTCCGCCATCTTGAATTAGTACCACAGTTTTACTAGTTCATCTCTATCTTACAATTAGTTATGTCACATAATTTAAAATCAGTTTATTAAGTAGCTTTGTTCAGGCTGAATTTCTAAATATTTTATGAAGCCACCATTTTGTTGTTTGCTTCATTAGGCCATCTTATTCCGGCATATTGGATTTTTACCAAAATATTACCAGGTCAACCTCTGATGAGTAGTTTTTAAGCTATGCCGCGAACTGGCAGTCAGATAAACCGACAGGTGGACCTACGGAATTTATAAAACATATTTTTTGGCATCTACGGATGCTAAAAGGCCTTAGATATGTAAAACCTGAGAGGGTGATTTTTTCAGATTACAAACATTTTATTTGGCCCTTATTTTGTTCCGACATCTTGTTTTACTAGTTCATCTCTATATTATAATTGTTTATGGCACACAATTTGAAATCAGTTCATTAGGCAGTTTTTAAGTCTGAATGTTTAAATCTTTTATTAAACCACCATTTTGTTCAGCCATCTTGGATTCGTAGCAAAATTTTACCAAGTGATTCCTACATAATACTTGACTTTTGTGCAAAGTTTGAGATAAATTGGATAAGTAGTTTTTCTAGTAATAATTTTCTTTGTTTCATTAGACCCTTAATTTTTCACTAACATTTGAAGTCAATCTGATAAGTAGTTTTTAAGCTATGCCGCGATTTGACAGGCAGACAGACAAACCAACGCACTTGATAAAACATATTTTTTGGCATTTAGGAAGGCCAAAACGCGAAGATATATAAAACGTGAGAGGGTGATTTTTTCAGATTACAAAAATTTTATTTAGCCGTCACTTTGTTCCACCATCTTGAATTAGTACCACGCTTTTACTAGTTTATCTCTATACTAAAATCAATTATGGCGCACAATTTGAAATCAGTTCATTAAGTAGTTTTTTCAGGCTACATTTTTAAATAATTTATTAAGCCCCCATTTTGTTTCACCATCTTGGATTCGTACCAAAATTTTACCAGTTAATTCCTACATAATACTTGATTTTTGTGCAATATTTGAGATAAAATGGATAAGCACTTTCTTAGTAATAATTGTTTTAACATTTCACCTGGCCCGCATTTTGTTTTGCCATATTGGATTTTTACCAATATGTTACCATATAACCCTTAATTTTAGACCAAAATTTAAAGTTATTGGGGTAAGTAGTTTTTAGCTATGCCGCGAACAGACAGACCGCGAGACCGACGGAATCGAGAAAACATGTTTTTCGTCATCTATAGGGACCCTGAAACGTTAAGATCTGAAAATATCTCGTACGGTGATTTTTTCCCGATTACAATACTTCCCTTTTATGAGGGAAGTAACAATATATACCCTCCTTGTTGGACCTAATTTTAGACGCTGTAAATTATAATGGTAGACTCTCCTTGCCGTTGGCATATAATATGTCGTACATATTTTACCCTATTTGTTTAACAATGGTTTAAATGCCAATCAAAATTAAATATATTATCACAGCGGGCATATTTAATAACATCCCTAATCTATCTTTTACGTTATGTATAAAAACGTATGCCAAAGCCCGTGTATTTTTGTTTACTTTGTTCTGACTGCAAAACAACATACCTACCTATTTTATCCCTGGGTATTCTAGAATAATTTATTGTAAGAAAGATATATTTTGTTATGTCAAATATGTACAAAGAGATATGTATATTAGTGTATTTTGTATCTACAAAAATCAGAAGAAGTAAGACAGAATCAAATAATTATACAGAGTGATTTTAATTTAACATTTTTTATTTTACTAGATATTTGTTTCTTTGTGCAACACATTTTTGCAATATATTTGCCATTAACATTCATTTGTCAATTTAACTATACGTTAGTTTTTATGGACTGAATGTTGACGAACGGATAAGCAGTATTAAGACTTTATTTTCATTACTGTTGAATTGTGATTATTTTTCTATTTGTATATCAAGAAAATATATCAATCATTGTTTTAACAGTTGAGTTTTGTTGATCTAATAATTTAAATACAAATTACAAATAACTTAACGTTAAGACTTAACTAGTTTACTAAAAAGAGTAAAACACATTTACAGAACTAACTTCCTATGGAAATGCCAACCTTTGAGTTGCCTGTACGATAAATAGGTGCAGTAGTCCAGCGAAATTAATTGATAATAAATAAATAATTATTTGTTGTCTTCTCTTATGAGCTGTGTTTTTAATTAAATAGCTCAATCACGGCTCACTACCGTAAACTTGCTAAATAAGACATAAAATGGAATGATGTAGGTACATTTTTTGATAAACAATACCTCTATAGTTTTAATCTTCTTAATATAAAATCGTCTACAAAACTCCATCAAGAACTACGAAGTTATTAATAATTAGTGTTTTAATCGTCCTAATGGCCCGCTGAAAATATAAAAGACGACGCACTAACGTCATTAAAATAACCACAACTAAAACCCGAAAAGGGGCAATAAATCAGACATAATAGCTGAATATCTCCCAGCCCTTTTTGCACAGCAGGATAAAATACGCCTGCAGAAGGGTCCTCTCTTCGTAAATTTACTGTTAACTTTCATTCGAAATTCCGAAGTACTCTGGAAAATATAATTGTACTTTGTGCAAGATGGATGGCGCAATTAACAAATATTTGTTCATATTAATTAAATGTTTTAAAGCTCAACGGACGAGTGTTAGTTGGAAACGTTGGTCCCCACGTGTATTTATATGTTCAAGGGCACGTGCCTCTTGACATGTTAATGAATATGATAACGGTTTCTCGTTCACATAGAAGCATGCGAGTTGAAGGAAAATTTAATCGAGGGGTTGATATGAATTAAGAGAGAGATATTAAGGCATATAAAAACTTTTAAATGCCTCTTAAGTAGAAACACATGTTATATGTTGCTTGTGTCAATCATAAGTTTCTTACATTTTTTGGATAGTTTTTTCGAAACTATTTATGAATGAAATGTTGAGTCTATCCTTTATTTTATAGTCTAAGATCTGAACCCTTTAATATATAAATGTCTCTGTTTCTATTTGTGTACTGGCCTATTCGCAATTTCTTCCCTAAAATTGTACTAGTACCCTGTACGAGGCGGAATACAAAGTTCCCATTTAATCTAGACCTAATCCCTTAACACCAGCATAATATCGAAACATGAGGTGCGACCAACTGTTAAGAAAACTAAAATCGAGAACCGGAGGGACGTGACCCCTCTATATATATTGGTCAATTACTATGGATTAACCGGATTAACATATCACATTATAGCCCACATGATGCCGATAAATCAACATTTTACACAAGTGAATGATTCAGACTGTGCTGGTGGAACAAATCAAGGCGGCAGATGTCTAAATTGAATTGCAATGTAGAATACAGGACGGCCCTTAGCGGGATCATTACTATGATATATCACAGATTAAAGCTGCGGTCTACTTGAAACTGATTAAACACTTGGTGCAAGAGACGTCGAAAAGGTAAAAAAGCAATTTCGTATATTGCTTTTTATTATCGTATAGTATACTTAATTAATTTATCATAAAAAGTCAATCTAAATGCCTATTTGAGTCATGTTTTTACACCATTTGAAACATATTATCCGAAAAAGAAATTTGCTTATGTAATACGTAGACCTTTTGAAGTTAATTTACAACAAAATATAGTTTCCTTAACCAATTCTATACTGTGAAAAAATCATCCATGATACTCAGAATCCTGTTTATAATACTCAGTTTTAGAAATAATTTCTTAATCTTGGTCTCACTTTTAGTAAAATTACAAATGTGGCTACATGTGTTTTTAACACATCTCCAACAAACATAAACTGAAAAACAACAAAACAATAAACAATAAATACATTATGGTAGGAATAAGGTAAATTTCACAGGTTTTTTTAATCAAGTAAATTGTTGCTGGGTTCAGACTATTTTTAAAGAAACTTTTTCGTTTTTTCCCTGCCTAAAAAAATATAAATATGTGTTTAACGTATAAAAAATCAGCGAAATAAAGGAATTCTGACCTCAGCCAACGGTACTAGTTATCGGTTAAATGAAAGATTAGTTAGGTTCAAAATTGTACATATTATTACCAGATAAAGTACAGGCCTCCTATTAGTTCTAATGATACTTTACTGAATGTTGGCTACGTTATTGCACATTAACTTAAAAAACCAATACAAAGTATTTAAAAAATTCAGTAAATTTTATTTCTTTTACCCACTATGATTTGATATGATAGTTTTTTGGCATATTTTTATTGGGTGCCAATTTGTCCTACCTGTATTCCTGCCAATATTTTACCAGTTTCTATTTAAAAATTAGTTTTACACTAATTTTATTCGGTCATGTTAAATCAGTACCAGTTTATTCCTATACCATATTTAATTGTCCTGAAAGAATTAAAATTTAATTCAATAAAAATATGTTTTACCTTGATTTTTTAAACATCTTATTTGGCAGCCATTTTGTTTCGCCATTTTGAATTTGTACCACAACTTTACCATTTTTGTCAAAATCAAAATCTGTCAAATACTTACTATCTTTATGACACCTTTAATTTCTGACCAAAATTTTAAGTCAATCGGGTAAGTAGTCTTTAAGCTATGTCGCGAATTGACAGACCGACAGAAAGACAGACAGACGGGTCGACAAACCGACAGACCGACGGAAGCGAGAAAACATGTTGTTCGACATATAGGGACCTTGAAACGTAAAGAACTGAAAAAAATCTCACACGATACAATACTCTCCTTCTACAAAGGAAATAATAGAAATAAAATAAAACCAGTCCCACGTATAACAAAGAAAGCATCTTATGCGATATTGTTCCTATTATACTTGCGTGCTTTGGAAAACAAAATTTGAAAAGTCTTTATAATTTATTATCCTTTTCGTTCTTTATCAATTTTTACCGCCCATTTGAGGAGATATTTGCGAAGCTTTTGAATTTTTTATCGTTAACAATGAATTAAAAAAAATATTTATTTTTAATGTTTGACAAAATGGCGTACTACTTCCGCTCTGTTGATTTTTTTATAAGCAAATCTAGTAGTACGGAAATGAGCTGATCATATTTCGAACCATCCCCTGCAGCACATATTTATTGGTCCAATATTGGCTACTTTATATGGGACAAGAAAGTTTTCGTCAGATTATTTAAATATTATCCCATTATTGTAAGCCAATATTGGCATACTGTCTAGAACCAATGTTATTCCACAATATACCTCCAATATATGCAATTTATCTGGGTCCAATAATATATATATATATATATATATATATATATATATATATATATATATATATATATATATATATATATATATATATATATATATATATATATATATATATATATATATATATATATATATATATATATATATATATATATATATATATATATATATATATATATATATATATATATATATATATATATATATATATATATATATATATATATATATATATATATATATATATATATATATATATATATATATATATATATATATATATATATATATATATATATATATATATATATATATATATATATATATATATATATATATACATATATTTGTCCTATATTGGCCCAAAAGTGCCATTATATATCGAACATATTTTTTTTTTGCCAATATAACACCTACATATGCTAAACAACTTTTATATTTGCCTTATTAATTAGGGGATAAAGAGGCAGTGACCCTACGAAGATTATCCTGGACTATAATATCCTCGATAATATCCAAAAAAGAACAAGGACAAGTAATAACAAACACGCAGTATATATATATATATATATATATATATATATATATATATATATATATATATATATATATATATATATATATATATATATATATATAAATATATATATATATATATATATATATATATATATATATATATATATATATATATATATATATATATATATATATATATTGGCCCAAAAGTGCCATTATATATCGAACATATTTTTTTGTTTGCCAATATAACACCTACATATGCTAAACAACTTTTATATTTGCCTTATTAATTAGGGGATAAAGAGGCAGTGACCTTACGAAGATTATCCTGGACTATAATATCCTCGATAATATCCAAAAAAGAACAAGGACAAGTAATAACAAACACGCAGTATATTAATTAAATAAACTAATTAATTAAAAAAACATGGAATTAAACAATATAAAAAATAACAAATAATGTCATTCTTCATAAATTAGTTCTTGTCTCTAAACAATCTTAAAATGAAGCAAAATGTCTGTAAATGTCCAGTTCAAACGATAAAGTTTGTTGAAATCTAAATTATCAGAGAGAGAGAGAAAGAGAGAGAGAAAGAGAGAGAGAGAGAGGGGGAGGGAGAGAGAGAGAGAGAGAGAGAGGAGAGAGGAGAGAGAGAGAGAGGAGAGAGAGAGAGAGGGGGAGGGGAGAGTGAAGAGAGAGAGAGGGGGGGAGGAGAGAGAGAGGGAGAGGGAGAGGGAGAGAGAGAGAGAGAGAGAGAGAGAGAAAGATTTTTGAATTAATATCCTTCATTATTTAACATGGAAGGAGAGTACGTGACCATAATCTGGAAGTCGACTTATTTATGACCTTATATTTTCCTTTAAGACTTCTGTAGTAAGAGGTCTATTAAAGTAGGCTTTAGTGTTTAAGTACTACTACAAGAAAATTCAATTCATTCAATGTGACCACAGAAATAAGGCAAAGTTTAAATCAATTTGCCAAAAATTGAAATAAATCGGCCTAGTCGAAGTAGTTTCAAAAAATAAAATACTGTTCGGGTATAGCCTGTAGACCAGTACCTGCAATTTTGACGGATCATAATCCTATTGAAAGCAAAAGTTGTTTCATTCGAATAGAAATTATTGGAAAGAAAGTTAGTCTAATCTGTGTAGAAACTGAATTGTGGCTAATATTTGAATTTAATACTACTTTGCGAGTTGCTAAGTTGGGATCCTCCTTATACTTTAGCAAAATATCGAGTTTTAGGCTATCGGCCATTTTTGGCCTGACTGCTCTTGATAAACCTTTTACACATCCATGTTTTCAAAAAAAAAACTCTCCTGACTGTTGATATGAAAATTATTTTTTTGATAGATGTCAACAGAGAAACAGATGTTTACTACTTAAATATGAGAATGTAAATCGACTTGTTTTCAAATGCTACTTATTTCTGACATATTTTGAGGTTTCCAGATTTTTTGTACCTCCCGAAATATTTTCCTGTTATTTTAATAATAACAAAAATGTTCTGATTTATAACTGTCTGCCTTTCAACCAGAATTTTCATGGTTTTCTAAACAATCATGTCACGCATTAAATCTGGCTTTGTCAGTTCCATAGATTAAATAATCCACAGTTGTTTTTACAACTGCGGCAGAACGGCTCGTTGTGACTTTTAAGATCCACTTATTTATGTGGGTTAAAAGTGTTTTGACTCTACGCAATATACCGGGAAACAAATCAAGACAGTTGCGTCTGTTAAAACCGTCCCTAATGACCCGGCCTGAAATAACAATTGTTATTATGCTGTTCTCAATACTACTCGTTCTTCTGAGAAGCGTTATTCTTAAATGTTTTGTGGAGAATGTTGTAATCGGGCGAATAATTATAAAAAAAAACTTAACTAATTTACTACAATATTTTTCAGATGCGCCCTAGGACCGAACTTGAAAAATGTATGTTTAAAAAATGCACATTTCTGTTTCAAATTACTGCAAATTGTTTTAAAAATTCTTAAAAAATATTTGCGTTGCGACTTGATATTGAGACCTGAAATGTGTAAGTGAATGAATCGTTAATTTTGTATGATTTACATACATTTTGAAGGGAATCCACAAGCTATATTACCGCTATAATTAACACATATTTTACCCTCAGAAACATAATTTATCATGTTCAGAAGATTCCTCTACCATTTTTCCCGAAAATACAATGGTTTTTTTCCTAAATTTTGTTCTAAGATGTTTACGTTCGATAGTTTGTTAATAATTTTACCAAAACTATCAATCAACCAGTCAATCAATTTTTATTGATAAATGTACATACCTAAGTATTTTTACATATCAAAATGTCAAGAACCCGATACGAAAAGACAAAAAACATAAAAACTGTCAATTCAATACAAACTAAAATGCAAAATAAAATATTACAAGGAAATGCCACGCTGAGTTAATAGAAGTCGTAAAAATTCACTGGTGTAAAATCTTTTTTATAAGGTATTGTTTTATATGTAATTTATATTTATTAATATTTAGATTGAAAACAGAAGGAAAATTAAATCGTGGGCATGTCCGCAAAAAAACAGTGTGAAGTTTGGTACCCGCCCTACACGTTTTTCAGTCTTATTAGACTTCATCAGTAGAGCAGTTAACCAAGTAAAGGCAGGCTGGCTAAGGTCACCCCCGTAGAGAAAAAGTTCTCACTTTCATACATAAATGACAAAATAATAACCTTAATACGAGTGAGGGGTCCAGACCTCCGAAAGGATTAAAAATATATTGTGTTTTATCTTGGGTAGGGGCTGCAGCCTCATAGCACCCCCCATGATTGCGCCACTGATCGTGTATATTATTCTCGCCATAATGCGTGTACATAAGGCCCTTGTCTAATACGATACCTTTTAGTATTACGTAACATGTACAGATTTCTACTTAACACATAATTTGCACATTCTTCCCATGTTAATTTTGTGTTGAGATAACAACTAGATAACGGGTCTATGCGTGTGAAAATAAAAATGTTTGCTATATAGATTTTCAAAAGCATAAATCGTTCACTTAGACAATTTAGAGAATTTAAGGTAATGTCCAAAATATAACTGAAATTATATTTTTATATTTGCTTCCTATATTTCAGGTTCATCGACGGTTTCTTTAAGATCAAACTGGCATTTTTTCTTCTGGCTATAATTAACGGTTTTGACAGGAAATTCTGTTTTGTAGTTGGGTTCTTTGTAAACTCAGTGGAAGGAATTTTTCCCTTTCTGCATTGTTTTTCCCTGTAACATCACCTATTTTATACTAGTCATTATTTAAACTAACAAACAAAGCGAGAAACAGCTACAATCTTGCAGTGTATAAAAGCCACTATCTTACAAAAAAAATAAAACCACGTTTTAAAAAAATACCTTTGATACCTAATTCTGTCCGAATTTTTAATAAAATCCTAATTATTTACAAAATGCAGTCGAATGCCTCGATGAGATCGCAAAAGATCACAGCAACGTTCTCACCAGCCTCAAGAAGCAGCAGGGTTTTATACTAAATATTTCTTTATAGAAAAATAGAAGCGACTTCAAAAAAGCACTAGAAAGTAAAAAATAATATTTTATTCCATATTTAAATTCACTTCATGAAGTCTGCATTAAACTAATTCTTAATTACTTACTCTCAAACAAATATTTATATTTTGTGTTTCTACATAATATATACCACATTAAATAGACACGTCTTTATTAGTATCACAACGACTTCATAAATCAAAATTTCGATGTGGAATAAAATATTATTTTTTGCCATTTAGTGCTTCTAGTCGGTTCAATTTTTTTAAAAAAAATATTTCATGCTTTTTAGTTCCATTTTTACAAAGTTTAAATTTTAAACCCTAAACTTATGTTAAATTTTGCAGGTCCTTAATAAAATAAATAAGTAGCTAGCTACTGGGTTCATTGCATATAAAATTTTGCCAGATTCACCGTGTTATTATTACAAAAATAGTCAAAATTTAAAAATATTTGTAAAATTGAACATCGTGCCTTCAAAACCCTGAAAATCATATTAAACACAATATTAACATATGTACTTTTCTTTCTGATGATATGGTGAACGTAATAAAAAGGTGCTATTCTGCCATATTGTACATTTTTTTAAATACGCTTGCTTCCAAATTGGTCAAACAATCACAGAGTAATCGCGATGTACATACATAAAAAATAAATAGCGTCAAATTTATTTTTTGAAAGAGGTTAATAAAAACGGGGCTGCATTACTAATAACCCTCTCTACTTAAAAAGAAGATTTTAAAACATAATTAGTATTATTTTGCATTGTAAACTTTTGCAGTATATCTGGGAGGCAATACCCAAATATTTTTGGAAAGCTTAAACGAAATGTAATTACTAGTGTGATAAGTGACAATCAAATAAAATCAAAGGAGAAAAAAAGCAGCAAAAATCCTTGTAAATCTCCATCAGAGCCTAATTTGGCCTAGTTAACACGGAACGGGACACCAACCGGTCAACCCCCGGGGCCATCCCGGCCGAACGATAATTTATCCCCATTTAAGCCCCGATGGTTGAGGGGGACCGCCGCCGCCCCGTCATTGATTGGCACGGAATCGCGTCAAGCCGCCCCGGGGGGACATAAATAATGCACCCCCGGGGAATCTGTTATAAATTCTGGAAATCCCGTAGTATGTTAGGTCAGTGGCGGAATAGATTTACTTACACCATGAACAAGTAAAAATATAACCTATATAAATATTTTGCAGCATGCTGTTTTAATATTTGAAAATAAAAGTGTTTTATTTATGTTAAGCCGCGTACTTGGCGAACGAATATGGCCGCACGGGTGTCCTTATTTTGGACGTAAGTATATGTTTTTGTATGCGGATATAGGGGGTGTTACAGATTCGAAGTCATAGCATCAGCATCTCAAAAACCGTAACAAATACGAGGTTGACTAAATCAGGGCAATGTTCTGTAATTTAATGTCGAATAATATGGCGCAGACAAAGTTGGAAAATTCTGACTACTTCCGAAGGTATCCGAAAAAAATGAAGTCATTTTTTTGAGGCTGCAATTAAGAAGATATGAGAGTAAAGTCGGTATATACGAAATAGAGATTATTTATAAAGAAAAAAAAATTATTACTAAAGTACTCAGAGCTGTAATATCTTGATACTACATTATTTGAAATATTTTCTAGTAGTTAGACATATCAAATTCAAATTAATATCATATTAGGAAATTTGAGATAAAAGTGTAAAAACTTCTTAGAAGATTATAAATGGATGTTAATATGGAATAGTCATATAGGGTAATATGGAATAGAGCAAATATATCCTAAACGCTCTATTAAAATAATTTTACTGCGGGTAGATAGCAAGGAGATTAAGGTAGATACTTAGAATCTATTTACAAAAATCACAAGTAAAGACATTGATTTCTAAACTTCAAGCAGACAAAGGTAGATACTTGTGTCTACTTACAAAAATCAGAAATAAAAATATCTTTCTAAAATGAAATAAACATTTACTAGCAGACAAGGATAGGTACTTTGTATCTACTCACAAAAATCACAAATAAAAACATCTGGTTCTATACAGCTACATGCTTCTTGGGACCATTCATTGCAGATGATGTACATAATCCATATATCTCTGCTTTTGCTCATGGAGTAGTTTTTTTTACAGATACACTGTGCTACTCTATGGTCTGGCTTTTTGGTATTACAGGTTCAGACTGTGACTCAGAAGAACTAGAGGAGACACATTCTTTCGTGACTTTTCGTATCTTGGTTCGTAATCCACTAGAACCAGTTTGATGATTATTCTTTGGGAAACCTTATCACGTGAAAAATTTATTGACTTTAAGTTCTTCCTTGTTCGGTGCTGGGTTATTAGTTTAGGGCGCCCATATTTTCTTCCACGATTTCCCGTTCTCTTTACTAAGGTTGGGATTAGAACAATGTCAGTAGGAAGGACAATAGTAGACTCGTTGTTCTCCACATCTGTAAGTTCAATATTTCCTGACAAACTAGTATTTTGGTTTTGCATTTCGCTTGCAAAGTCCTCGTTCGTGAAAATGTTTCTCCGTACGAGATAAATCCCAGTTTTTACCTAACCCGTTTACAGCCCTTTTTAGATTTCACTTTAAAAGAGGCTCTTTTTAATAACTGGCAGACATCAAAATGCGTTACTGTACGATTTTCTATTCGTTTTAAGATTTTGGCATATACACAATTAAGGTTGTTCATAGGTCCGAGTTGTCAGCTGGATCTTATTAAATTTACTTTTAATATACCATGAATGGCACCCAAAATTTAACCATTTAAAATGGATTCAAGATGGCAAATCATTTATAAAAGTATAACCAATACATAAGAGTATAAGTAAGATAGAACCACCCCTATAAATAGCTACAACAGAAAGCTGCTGATAAGTTATATGTGGAAAAAGATTTTTTGATGACAATGATCATATATTTGATCTTGCCGTAATAGAAAATCCACAGATAAAAAGTGTTATTCCTGTATAGGTCTTTATTAGGAAAATAATGTAATACAATAAGACGCATCGCATAAATATTTTACCTATATTGCTTATTTGGTTTACTGGAAACTATAAATGATAATAATGTAAAATATTTGCAAATATGTGTAATACACATTTTTGGTTTTAAAAACAAATTTTTTGTTTCAATTCGAAAATTATTAAAAGGTTAACGGCCTTTTTTATTAGGACTAAAAAGAATCTACAGTAGGACTCATATTTTAATTTTTGTTTACATTTTAACACTAGAGTTAAAAAACTTGTTCCAATACTAGTGTTAAAAAACTTAGTAAACTGCAATCTACGGCTACGCAAGCGATTGACGTGGCGATTTTATGAGACTCCCTAATGAACTGTCTATGAGAAACATAATTGGTCTTTGACAACAATCAAAATTTGCCTTTTAAAAAGTGTTATTTTATACACCTATATTAAAAGATCTTAGGCACCCAGTAAAAGATCTAGGGCACACAGCGTGTGCGACAGGCAGGCGATGTCCGCTAGTGGATAAAAAAAAACTTTGTTTACAAAAACCGAATTTTAATGTATAATTATTGCACTAGAAATTGGAAAGTCATTTATATCAGAAAAGTTACTTAGTTCCGCAACGCCTTAAACCGGCCCTGTACTAAATATTCAAATACAATTAAAGATCTATCTCAAAAATTGACTGTCTCCATTTAGGGAAAAATAAAAGCCGAATTCCCTTACGAATAAGAGAATAGAAAAAATATTTACTTTCACCAGCGCTCGCAAAAACGAAAACGAAAAAGATAAGAAGATAGTCACATATCTGGGTGATGGATGTAAAAACTACGTGCATCTGTTACCAAGAGCAGTTCACCGTCGGCGAATCTGCATAAATATGACGTTTCTTTTCCGCTCCTGGTCCAACATTTTATCGAATGAATCACGTTTAATGCCATAAAAACACATAGGGATTTTATGGCTCCCGAATACAATAAAATTGTTATTTATTAAAATGTGTCGTCTTGGTTTTTATATTTTTTATAACCCATTTAGAATGTGTAAATAATGCCTTAGAAATATGTTTTTATTATAGTCAATAACCTAACAAAAATACAGACTGTGAGTGAAATAGTTTTGTTTTTGTAGAGGCGAGTAAATTATACTTGTCTAGCCCAAGAACTTGTGACAAAAAACTGCAAGAGTTTTGTAATGGTTCGTATTTCAATATGAAGTAGTATTAAGGATATTCATGACTTGCAAGACCAGGTAGTGGGACACCTGGCAGCGGCGCGCTTTGAAGTATTACATGCACCACTACAAGTGTTTCTTAATAGTTAAAGAAATGGTGTTAAACTTTTTTATAGTACAAAAAATGTAAGAAAGGGGTCAGACCACACAGTTGTTGAACGCGTCGAATCAGCAAGTTGTCATGATAATGATCTATAACATTATTATATACAATTAAAGAAAAGAACAGTCACACCTCAGTTTAATGAAACAGGCGCAGTCAGCAGTCGCTCGAAGTACGGATATCGAGCGCACGCCACTGCGTCTCACTACCTCACCTTGCGAGTGCTGACCAAGAATCATAAACCACACGGGATAGTTACTTTTCGCAAACGTAACGTTCGTCAATTCTCATCGATCGCAATGGTCAATGACCGGGTACGTGACGTCCTTTAGTTCCCTCAGTCTAAAGATTTAATCTTAGTTACATTGCTCTGTAGTAGAAATTCGACTTTTAAGCATCGTTTTTTTAATATTCTCTAGTTTTTACAAGTGGTAATAGGTCACATAAGTTTGACAAAGTGTTAAAACTTCTTTTATAACTGATACATTTACTGTTGCTGAAGTCTAAATAACAAAAATCACTTGCTTGATGTAACTTTTTATAGGTTTCCGAAATCAATTATTATGAAGAAGCAGTGGGTACACTGGTGCAGTAGAAAAATGTTAGCTCTAGATATACTTGGATTCTTTAATATTATTTTCAGGCAAGTTGTGTTTTCTTTTAACAAATAGCAGGTACTTCTAATTTTAATTTTTGCTCTGGATTCTTGCTTTTTTAGTATCAACGCAAATCTCAACTTTGTTTATTAATCTGAAAGTTATAAACTTATACTTAGGTATCAGAAGCCTCTGTAGTTACTGTGTTTTTTGTTTCCGTTTTAGTCGTAAAAGTGGTTATATTTAAGTATTTTTTGTAATCTCTACAATTAGTACAAAATCGTGATACCATGTTTTTTACTTTCCTATTTGAGAATCACTTTGCCTATTTGCTTTTTAAATTAATACATTTAGATACCTAAATTAAGGAAAAGTGCTTATTTCTATTTAACGACTTGAGGCATCCTGTCTTAAAAGAACATAATATAACAAAATTTCATAAATTAAGAAGGCACTCATAGTAATGTATTTTTGTCTTGACATAATGTTTAAATTATTTCCTAAAAATTTTATTTTTATGTCCAAATATAAATTTCTAAAACATTTTGAAGAACAATTGACCATTGTATACGGTAATGTTGCTCAATTAGTTTATTATAAAATGTGTTAATATTTATTGCATTAAAAACCAAAATAACAGCATCAAAAGGCTAAACCGTATTATCCTCCTATAGAAATAATGCATAAAACTTGTTTCGAGCGGGCCAAGTGACGTCACTGTATCGACGCCGGCACTCGCTAAACTTGCGGAAATAAATCGCCGATGTGTGGTATACGATTCTTGAGTCAGCACCCAGTCCTTAATAGTATATCTTATTATGGCTAAAAAAAGCCCTTTAGGTAGTTATTATGTAAAGTCCATTTTAAGATATATTTCATGTCCTAAACTCGAGAACACGACTTAAAGTATATGCGCACAGCCGGATTCGAACCAGCTATAAGGCCGGTGCATTCAGGGGTGTTCACCCGGGGTTTTCACCCAATAACAGAAAAATTATGCCTTTTTCGCGTGTGGGCATCCACTTGGGGTGTTCGCCCCGGTTCTAATGTTTTGGCATGAGTGATGTACTTTTAATCAAAGTCCCCAGATTTAGTTTTTTTGGCGTAATGTGTCCTAACGAAAATTAGAACAACCCTTAAATAATCCATACCTAGATTGAAAACTCCCCTGCAAATCATCTAGTGGGAACGATTCAAAAACCCCTGGTGAACACTCATAAGTGGGAACCGGCCTATATGCCCAGGAAACTCCAAATCGATGTCAAACGGATATATTCTTTAAGATGGGACTACTAGGATGCTCTCCACAGGCGTCGGTATATTTTTATTATTATTTCAGTGTATTACACGTGTCTTACAGAAGTGGATTACTTGTATTCGCATCCAGTAAAATTGACTTCAAATAAAAAATTTGTAGTTCGATGCCAAACAAATTGTTAAAAAGTGTATGTTTCCTTATCAGAAAATAGGTTTAATATAAATACAAAGTTAGCAGAAACGTGTACATTGACGAAAACTACCTTGCCTACTGTTACTAAATATACAAGGTGTTAGGGGTTTGACGACAAATATTTTAACATGCTAGTATAACTCATTTTGATTTTGAAAAGTATGTTATAACGTTGGGTTTGTCCCTTATCAATTTTGAAAAAAAGCCATTAAGCTGTATTTTGTTTTCTTAATTTTTAAGAACAGTGCTAATATTTTTAATTATCTTATTATGTAAAACATTTAATAACATCATTGTTAACAATATTCCAATTTTTTAATTATTAAAATATCTCAACCTAATTTAATCTAAATTTAGAAAAAAAGAAACGTATCTACTATTTAATTTTACCTTAAAAATGCCTACTAAAAAGCGGCAACATCGTTTACCAGGGTTGAGCGAACGTATGACAATTACAATTCGCAAACCTAGTAGTCGTAATTATTTTGTTTTTTGTTTCTTCGTCCTGGCTCACTTTTTTTACAATGTGTATAAAGATATTAAAAAAGAATTACAGTGTCATTTGTACATAGAGAGTTACAAAAGATGTTCTGTATTATAAAGGCGAAGTTGCCGATTTTTTTTTATACAATAGGAAAAGGGTTCAAACTATCTGTACTAACAGGATCATGCTTTATCTCACATCATATATCGAATATAAGTATTAAACAGACTTTTAAAATGTAGCCGGATGTAGGCGTTGGCCCTTTCAAGAAATGAAAAAAAGACGTTGCCTAAAATATCGAAAAATTTCTTATATGATGCAAATTCCTCTGTGACATGACTTTAATCTATTTCCATTGTTTTCTTTATATTTATCAGTCAAATTTAAATTATTAGTCACTCAATGAATCATTTAAAAACAAACCCTACAAGTAGTTGGGAAAACATTCTTCTTTACGTATAGAATTTTTTAAATAAGCTTCTTTAAATACTTTCCAAAAATTGGAGATATTTTGGCTGACAGAAGATATACTGGTCTCCTAATAGTTATCATCGCAATAATTTGTGTTAATAAAATTCTATACTTTATTATCTTGTTTGGACGCAATTTTAATTATCTAGCACTGCTGCGCATTGGACTAAGCAATTAAATTCCTCAGCACTTATTAAATTGCTTGGAGTAAACTGCATATAAAAAACGACGAATACAAGAAAGCTCCTTGTAAAATGCATTTCTGTAGTTAACTCAAACGGCAAAATAGCCGCATATCATTGATCAGTTACACTTAAATGTCTTGCTGTTTTGATAATCTTTAATTATACATTTAATATTTTATGTATCTTTGTTAGCATGTTCATTCTCTCCCTTGTAATACTAAACTTACCAAATAAGTCTTTAAGTTATATGTTATGGTTTAATTCTTACCTGAAAAGAAAGGAAACATTTTAGTATACATACACATAATATCATAAAAATAAATTCTGTTACTTATGATACTAATATTCGGGAGCATACTTCTGATGCAATGCGAACCTTCACCTTTTTATTTTAAAACACTAAGTCTGAACCAATCAAATTAAAACATAAAATTTCAGATAAACGAAACGAAAATAGAAACTTAATGAAACTATCTGCTTTTTTTTAAAGTTAGGGACTTCCATCTTTTTTCTCTTCACGGTGAAATGAGAGATAGAAATTCCCTCGAGGCGTAAATAAGTTAAAAACACTAATTGCGACATTAAAGACTTTAAGTACTTTGAAGTGTCAATAAAAAAATTTTAAATTGTTTTTTGAACTGAGTTATATTAAGTGAGATAAGGTTATGTTGCAAATAGTTATATGTTTTAACGTCATTATACGTAAATGACCTCTGAAACATGGCTGAACGATGGTGAGACATAGTTAAATGATTGGTAAAACGAGTCCTGTCATGAATATTATTACGAGGTACCAATTTATGTTTTAGTTGAATAGATGCAACAGGGTTATTTAAAATATTTAATGCAAAAGCAGCGATATGATGAAGTCTGCGATTGTCCATTTTTAACCATTTAAGTTGCTTAAATGTATGTGATATATGGTCAAACTTTCTGAGTCCAAAAATAAACCTGCAACAGGAATTTTGAACCTTCTGGATTCTATTTTTATCCAACATATCAATACAGTTACCATAAATAAAATCACAGTAATTAAAGTTGGATAAAACTAAGGATTCGCACAGATTTTTGCGTAAGCGTAAATTTAGGATGTGTCTGTTACTGCACAAAAGTTTTAAAGCTAAAAATGATTTTTGCATGAGTTTTTTAACATGTTCATTAAATCTTAAATTTAAGTCTGTGATAATTCCAAGATTCTTTGCTGACTCAACTATAGGTCGTGTCGTACCATCCACAGCAACATTAAACCCTTTTTTAAGGTATTTACCTGATTTTTATTTCCGAAAAATATAACTAAAGATTTCGTGGGATTTAATTGTAAGCTTTGCTCAGACGACATTATTTTTAAATTGTTTAAATCATAATTAATTAAATCTGATGCTTGTAGGAAATCCTGAATATTAAAAGAATAGTAAAGCTGAGTATCATTAGCATACGCTTGTGTTTGGCAATATTTTGTAGATTTCAGAATGTCAGCTGTATAAATAAGAAATAGTAAAGGGCCCAATATTGATCCTTGAGGCACTCCAGAGAGAATCGAAATTTGTTTTGAGAATTTATTTGCACAGTAACTCTTTTGAAACCTGTTTTCAAAATAAGAATTAATAAGATTAAGGGATGCCTCATCAAAGCCATAATATTTTAATTTGGAACAAAGAAGTTTTTGGTTGATGGTATCAAAAGCTTTAGAAAAATCGAGAAGTACTAGCACGGTACATTTCTTCTGATCCCAAGCTCTTAAAACGTCATCTATTACCGTAGATAAAGCCACCGAAGTACTAAATTTTTTGTATTCAAGATGCATTCAAGAATGTTAAGAGAGGAAGTACGCCTTTAAATGGGGAGCAGTCAATAAGCTGTCTTATACCAATAATAATACCAAAACATAATACCGATTAAAAAATAGACAAATGCCTTGAGGCTTCGAATTGTAGGTTGATAAATACGTTACCTGCTATAGAGATAATTATTGAGAAATTTGTTGGTTTTGAGACCCTGGATTGTAAGATGCTTTTATGCAAACTTGAAAAACTTGGAATCGTGGGAAATGTCTTAAAATGATTTGAGAGTTATTTGCCTGGTCGATTGAAGCACGTTAAGGGTAACGGGTCAACACCAAATGTACACGTGGTTGAAGATTGAGTTCCACTAGGTAATGTCTGGGACCACTCCTGTTTTTATCGTACACGAAAAAGATTGTCGATGTTGTAGATAATGTTGATATTCATTTGTTTGCAGATGATACACTTTTATGCAGTAGCTCAAAAGAACCGAATTTACTTGTTAAAGTTATTTATAAATCCTAAGAACAAGTAAATGTTTATATGACTGTCAATCGCTTAAAAGTAACTACTAGTAAAAGAAAGTTTATGCTTATCGGAATGACAGAGTAAAACATAAGTTTATTGCAAAAAAATTTTCATTAAGGATTAGACAGACTACAATTGAACAAATTAAAAATATTTAAAAGTCAGGCAAATTTGTTATTTCCAAAGTTCGCTATGCTGTTAACTATTTGGCTCGTTGTACTACTGATCGTTCTTTATGGTCAAAGCTGAAAGTTTTTATTGTGAATAATTCTACCAAATTTTAACTATTATTGCTCTATAATGTAGCTGTTCCATTAAAATGGCTGCAACAATTACAAACCGAGCAACGCTGTTAATAGTTTAAACAAACAGCAACAGCAAAATCAGGCGTTTTTAATTTTGTGTAGTTTAAAAGGTAATTAAACTTATTGTTGACTATTGAAAAACACTTATCCAAAATCAGCTAAAGCACACAAGTTGGCTGATCGCGCTGTTACCCGCGTGACGCAATGCGCGCCCCTGGTTTAAAATGAGTGACCGGGATAGCAATTTACCGTTGCTTGTCTATCGTGATTAGGATGAAATATTTAAGATGTAAACCTAATATTGTATTTACGTATTATGTTTAACGTTTGTCGTAATAGCAACTCTCTGGAGGTTCGCTATACTTAGATCTGAACCTTATTCATATTCTTATATATTATTATATTACCAGCAAAGCCTTTCAGATTTGTCTGGACCTTCGCCCGCTCGGCTTGCCCAACTAAAGAAACGTTTATACCTCCGTTATTAGTTGTATGGAGGGAAAAGTCATTACGTGCAGCAGACCCTTCAGTGAAATAAATTAGCTGGAATCGGACCGGTCCCTATTAGCGCGGGGAGGTGACCCGGCTGCGATATATTTTGCACCCCCTGTTATGATTTTTGGGGCGATTTTCTGTACCCATTCATTACTGTTTTAATTTGAGACTGAATCTTATTTATACAAACGATGGTTGACATTTTCAGCATATTATTAGTGAAGTCAATCTACCGGAAGTTTTCATGAGAAAAAAACTGTTCTTAACCTCGGAGTTTTTGCATTTCACAACAACCGGAAGCCATATTTACTTTCTGCCAATCTATTTTAACAAAGGATTATGTATGGAGACTTTTATTTGTCCGATTGCAACCGAAGCTTGTAAATAAAAATAATTTTTTTGATGAAAAAATAGTAATAAAATATGAAATTGTTATTTATTTATAAATATGGGTATTATTAATTTTTTTTGTTAAAAAATTAGGTTTTGTAACTTTGTATTTGGATTTTCTTTTCAGTATAATCGCTTTTTTCTTTACGTTTAATTTTAAAAATAATTATTTAAATCATAAATATTATCAAAATTTTGATTTAATTAAGTTACGAAATTAAATAGAATACCATATTAAAAAAAAATTTAAAAGACATTTTCAAAGAAATAAACTACAAACGAACTAATTTTCAAATTTAGTTTATTCGTCCTGTAGATACAAAGGCCTAAAATTTGGTAGTTGATGACCACTGGAAGTATACATTCATCAGTTTTTATTAAAATTCATTAAACACAAGTAATGTTAAGAAGATTGAAAATTTCTTTTTCTCTTTGGTAGTTCATAGACTTCGGAAATTAGCGCAGTTTTATTAGAAATTCGAAAATGAAGAAATTATTGTTTGTTTTAGTGCCGATCAAAGATCGAAGCAATAGATGAAAATTGTCAAACTGTTATTTTTTCTCCAAAAATAAAAAATTGCTGCTGTATTAAAAATGGTCTAGTTTTAAAACCAATTGGAAACCACAGAGAAATACTTTCAATTAACAAATCAGTCGACAGAAAACCAAATATCATTTTTATCTTCTTCTCTCCAGTTAATATAGTATCTCTTCTCTTGACTAAATGTTTTAACAAATTTTTATTGTATATACCCACGTCTGACATAATATTCTTTCTCCTTAGTCAAGCTCAAAGGCTAAGGAATGGCGTATACTTTATAAAAGTATAGTTTTTTCTTCAGACCTTGCAGAGGTCCTGAAACAATTTCTCTTTTTATTAATTACAATTAGGTACAACACTGAATTCAGTTAAAGAAATAAGTGTTTTTTTCTGGACCATCTGGGGCATGTTTCAGTATTAGTTTCTTCTTATTTTTGTGCCAAATAGGTCAAAATTTTAAAATACTTAAGCCAGTAGTGGTTTCTCAACAATTGCTCTATTAAAGTGTATTCGGCAATTATTAGTAAATTTTAAGAGATACTTGCCTTAACATGTTGAGTATCAGTTAAGCCTTCGTGGTTGTGTAAAAACAAAATGTCGTCTTGATCTTCTGTCAAGTGAAGATGAGGGGTGAAATTTCTTAAGAACTAGAGATTTGTTCTTGTTTGCCACAAACTGTTTACAATAAATATTCTTTGTCTATTTTAGATATAAGTTAATGTTAGATGACGTGAATATGGATGAATTGTTATATAATATTAAAAGCATTCCTTGTGTACCTGTAAATTATGTTTATGGTCCTATACATTTTGATATAATCGTTATTTTTGTTAATAGATGGCTTTTATTGGTCTATAAAATAAAACATAAAAGTTAGAATATATCAAACCTACGAAAATCTTTTAGTTAGCAAAAAAGAAAATAGAAATACCGGCCAATGAGTTTACAATAATTACGTAGAGTGATCCTTCGAAATTCATAGGCAAAACATGTCGAAGTTGTGTTCTCTTATGAGCTGCATTTGTAATTAGATAATTTATTTATAACGGTCTAATTACCATGAGTTGATATAAGAGAAATTGTTCTTGATGCAATATTATGGCAGACCTGAGGCAACAGCAATACCGTTTTGCATTCAGACAGTTAGCAATTGGATATTTTCGAACAGACAGAATGGCGTACCCAAGAAGTAAATAAAAATCTGTTTTATCTCTAGCAAGAGAAGGGTAAAGTCAATTTGCGTGAACGGCCATATGAACATAACTCTTTGCAAAGTTGAGTTGGCCGATAAACTTAAGCTCGGAAAAATTAGATCACAAAGTAAATAAATGTACACAGGAATAATTATGCTACAAATACAACTCACGCCCCAGACAACAAAGTTTTGCCGGCAGTATTTAGTGCACCGCAAGAATTTCGCCTTGGAAGCTATATAAACTTTTAGTACTTTATGCAAATTAATTGTAATTAAGGGTTCCTCGGGCTTATTTGAATACACTTAGCGGGCGTTTTAGTAAGTTTTGACAGCGCTTACATATACTTTAGAAATTAAATAACGCCGAGGCATCAACAGCCGAGAGCCCAAAAGTTTTCTTGAGTTACCGTTAATAATATTAACTTTTTCCCAGCTTGTTATATATGAACGCATATCCAGTATTAGTCAGCAATATTTCAAAGAACCTTAAGTTAAATATGATTCGAGATATCAATATCCCATATTTTACTAAGCCTACAGAAACAATTTTAAGGATAATAAAATTGCGCTGGTTTCAAGTGTCTAGGTCAGGTTCATAACATAACTTTCAAAGTAACAAGAACTACATGACATAAATAATTTTCGAATTTTCTTTATAATTATATTATGTTTATGTAATGTGGTTTTGTTGTGTATTATATAATTTATTAAACATAGATATCTGACACCAGCACAATTTGGCGTAGATTTGAAAACAAAAAATTATTACCGTGGGCTAATCGAGGTAAAGAAAATGTAATGCATGTAGTATTATTTTACTATTAGAAGCTTCTCCTGGTGGGATTTATGTAAGGTGGTGACTTCATCATCGAGGTCGTGGTCATGCCAAAAAGTAACTTATTAACGTACGGCCGCCAAGCCGTTTGTTACTATGTCTCTCACACTCGGGAACGAAAACCCGGTGTAGGTGGTGTCATTTCTGAAAACCGTGTTTTTCGACTTTTCGTTGGGTATATTTCGGAAACTATTAGATATAGGGCGATAAATTTGACATGTGTTTTAGAGAAGACGTAGATCTACACGATCTGTATTTTCTGTACCACATTATGTGATACCGCAAAGTCGAAAATTTTTGATTTTTTTATTTGAAACTTTCCGTAACAATAACTCTTCGGATCCTACAGAACCCAATTGTTTATGGTGGAGCTTCGAACCCGTTTCGTGATTTTACGATTTTCTTTCATTCGAAAAAAGGGTGTTTTGGGTGCGTCCTAGCGAAATTTTGTAAGAGACATTTTTCATTGGATATACCGAGGAAAATACAAATCTGTCGGAAAAATGACCGGAAAGTAGAAATTTTTAAGAAAAACTGAATTTTTTCGAAAAAAATTTTTTTAGATACATTTCGTTTTTTATAGAGAAAAGCAGGCGTCATGTAGGAAAACTGATTACGGCATTATAAAGTGCTCAAAAATATACACAAAATGGAAAATCTGTGAAGGATTCTGAGTATGTACAGGGGGTGCAATTACTAGATAAAATTTGTAAAGTTTTCCAAAAATGGGTACATTTTTCCACATAACCCTGTGTTACGAGAAAACTAATACACCTAGGGAGTGGGGTATTTTTTTACGAAACTAGATACTCGGAGGCAGATTGTGACCAAATTTCAAAATTTAATCTTAGACGGTTAAATTACTGCGATTTTTCAAAGTTGAAGCTTTAAAGTTCACATTTAACCTCACTATGGGGCTCACTGTAAACAGTAATCGGGATTATTTCCTGAGAGAAGGATAGAGCGTTTATTTGGCTACAAAAACCTCTATAATATCTTCTTCTAGCTACTGGGTAAATAGGTGAAAGTCGATTTAAAGGAAAAGGTGCACACTTTAGGGTACAACTTCTAGGTTTCTCTGAGATGATCAAAAATTTCAAAACATCCACTCATCCTTGACGTTCGTCGCTGTCAGAAGTGTAATGAAGTGTAATTGAATAAGTATTTAAGTAAAAATTATTTAATATTAGAGACTCAAAAAGGATTTCTTGGGTATTTTTAAAATTGGCAGCGTAAAATTCTTTCATCTAATTGGATATATGATAGAAGCATTTTTGGTATATAGTCCAGTATGTTTATATATTTTGTGAGGTTTTTTAGGTTACGGGTATAGAGTTTCTAATTTTTTTATTCTGGTATATGTTTAGCATAGCAAATGTAATGAAGTTCAGTATTATACTGTTCGGAAAAGTAGTAAACTTTATATTAATTTTATACAGTTCTTAGTGAAACTTTTCGATATAAGACATTAATTAAAGCATTTTGCTTTCGCACCTGCGAATTTTTCAATTTTCTTATCTTTACCGGTATTTTTTTAAGATTTAAACATTGGCATCATAAGTTATAGATAACAGGTAGGGCTTGATTGAATTTTTGTCCCCGTCAAAAGTTTTCAGTACAGAAATATACCATATATTGTTATACAGGGGCGGTAGGAATTTTTTTTCTTTAGAAATTCTAGTTTAAAAGCTGCAATTTTTTTCCTACTGAATTATTTCGGTATGGTATATAGATTGAAGAGATTTTGATAATAAATTTAGAGAATTTAGTTTTTGCAGCCATGAATTTTTTCATTTTTTTTCTTTACCTAAACTTTTAAAGTATTCAATTGGAGTTCTTAAAAAAAATTCCCCGGGACTTTTAAACTTTTTAAAAACGGTTTTCACAGTTTTCTCTAATTTTTTGTAATGTAATTTAATAAAAAGAAAATTCGACATTTGTCAAAAAAATGGTTGTTTTTTCGTAAATTTTAAACTTATTAACATTTTTTTTATGTGGATTATACGATTTCACGCAACTTTTAAAGGCGCAATTGTTTAAAAAAAAAATATTTTGACAGCTGTTAAAATTAAAGTTTCTCCCGTGACTTCTAAGGAACATGAAATATTTAAATACGGTTTTTACAATCCCATGTAACTTTTAAAGGCGTTAGCAAACGTATGCAAAAAGTATCTTTTTTACTGTAAGCTCTGAATCGGATGTACCAAATTAGCGGGCGTTTGTTAATCAAGACATCAGGTTTCAGCTCGAAAATTATCATACTCGCAAAAAAGATATAGATTAAGCAACCTTTTGTTTGCTATCTGTGCCATATCCGGCTATTAACTTTAGATTCGTAAAAGAAAAATTATACTAATTAAGTACGTTAATTAAAATTCCATATTTTAAAATTTTTAACTTTTGGATACAGGCGAGTTATTGCCGATGATGAATATAAATTAGGAAAATATGTGCCCTAGGGAGATATATATTTATATATAAGTTTTTCAATAAATTTGAAAAGTCAGCTGTACGCAAATTTTTAGAAAAAGAAATTTTCTTTTATTTCCAGTTTTAAAAATTTTTATTTCTATACAATTGTATCAAAAATTAATAGTGTTGAAGATATTATTCATATAGTTGTTTTTATGACATTTTTAACTCAAAAACCTACCCTATACTTGAATTTTAAATTAGCAAATAAATAGAATTTTTGGTTACTATTATTATTATTATTATTAAACAATAACTTTTTAATCATTATCACTTTATTTTAATACTAACAGCTGTCAACATGTTTTCGATCGCAACTGTTTATGTACCAGTAGAACCAGCGACCGTTTATTATACAAAACATAGCCGTAATTTCTTGAACTTTATTATCGTAAATATTTAATTTTATACTATTTTTTTAAATAAATAATTAAAATACCTTCCTGCACATTTTATGTCTTTAAGGGTTACAATATTTCCCATACAATAATATATCAATTTCTCTTGATCAGCGACATTAGTAAACAGTGTATTACGTCCGAACCTCTATGTGACGTAACATTCTGGATTCTGATTGGTTAAGAATTATGAGGCAACTGTTACTATACCAACTGTTGACCTAGTCTAAGTAGGTCAAACTAGACTTACAAGATTTGCCCAGGCAAATAGACAGACGTGTAAAGTTAAATATAAGTATAAGTAACTGTCCCCTATTCGACGTTAAATTTCTACCAATGTCGCACATATTTTTTCGATCGAGCGGCAACCCAGCCCGTGCCTGCCGCTGGTCTTTAAACTGACACTGGTTTATCGTTTGTGGCCGATCAATCTTGTAGTTGTCAAACGCATAATACGGGATCCCTCGCCGTTAAAATAAAAGCAACGATTTACCATCGAGAGGAGGTATAAATCAGGAATTAAAGGATTTTTGTTTTTGAAGAGGAGAAGAGGATAAACGTAAAAAATGAACCGTAGTAATAAGACTTTGTTAAGGTATTGGTTTAATTTCAACAATAAGCAGTACAGTCTCTTAAAAGACTGGTTTAGTTATATTAAATTAATACTAGCTTGTCTCAAGTAATTAACATTAATTTCCTACGACTAGATATTAAACTGATTAAAAAAGCATTGGTAATTTGGATAGAAAGTGGCTTATATTATTGCAAGTTGAACTTTTTTTTAAGACATGTGTCGAAATAGTATATTTTATAACAACTTTTGGAAACAGCTTTTTCTTACAAATGTGACAATATGTTGCCATGAGAGGCTATACTTTTTGTTACCCTCGATTTTCTTACAATGTAACTTCAAATGACAAAAAATATTTTATATATTTTTGATACCTTGAAATACCATCCATGTATCGTTGTATAAAATAAAACATGAAGTAGGCAAGTCTCGTATGTTTCGCAAAAGTTCCAAACATGTTTGGCAGAAAGCAATTTGACGCAAAATGGATGTCTTTCAGCTCCTGAAAAATTGGAATTTTGTATGGGTGTAAACCTAAACCGTCATGCAATATTCTTCTCGGAGAAGTATTACTAATTTGGAAAGTTTAGAAATGTCTTCTGTAGATCGCTTAGAACTTCTTACCATGGCTATACGTAGCGTTTCGATGTTTTCAATGGCTCCAACTGATTTTGGCTTACCTGTAGCTTTCCACTTTTGGGCACCTCTAATTTGTGCGACCCCAAAATTTAATTTTCGAGGACAGGGAGTATTCCAATTGAAACGAGAAATTGTCCTAGTGTACGACGAACAAGTTTATTTTTAAGAACTTTCAACGCAAGTTGCACGATGTTCAGCGAGCTTGTTCATTCTTTTTTCACGTTTATTTTTGAAACTTTTCCGATTGCTATGGATTCAAAAGACATATCAACAATTAGAGACTATAGACTATAGAAAAAATAAATTTTAGTACACCTTTTGGTATATTTTTACTTACTCTGCAATAAAAAAAAACGTTTTCAAATTTTCTATCAAATAAGACCCAGAAGTTTATTTTATCATTTTTCGTTGCAAAGTTATTAGACATACAAATGTGTTCCATCTTTATGGCGGAACCTTTATGAACCCTCATTGAGAGTACTGTATTAGACACCCAAGTAGCCTTGAACAATTATCAACATTAAATTAAATTGACGTTTCAAAAAGTTTGAACAAATTAATAAAAATAAATCTATATTCAAAATAAGGATAAAGCGGCAGCAAGAGAAAAAAACTTCATGAAAACACGCTACTTAAAAAATCAAAATAAAGTTAAAATGTATCGCCCTTTTTGGCTAATTGGGAATAATTATCAAAATATTTAAATATTTGTTTAAATGTTAATGTTAGGTAGTAACAATGAATACGTTGTGTTATGAATTAAGCAATATGTTTGAAAGCCTTGAAAGTTAACACAACAAATGGGGTCAAAATAGTTATCAAATTTATATTTGCTTATAATTAAAAAAAAAATAGGTAAAGCTAATTCAGGTTACAGTAAAAGGAGAAAGAAGAACAAAAAGTCCAGTCAACCTTCTTGTATCAAAGAAGATACAAGAAGGTTGACTGGACTTTTAGTTCCACTTTCTCCTTTTACTATTACAATGTCCCTTCTGGAGAGCAGATTCGAATTTACTAATTTAAGTTAGTATTATTAAACACCTAATAACTGGTCATTGGGGACTTGTTATTTGTGGCATATGGCACTCTTCATTTTTAGCTCTAATTTTTTTCTGCGCCTATTTATTTTAACATTTTAATTGGGTTTTGTTGGATCTGCTTTCATTAAATAGGCAACTTTCAGCTTGCTTCATAGTAACAGACCAATTATTTAACCGTACATGTTCCTAACAGATCCATTACTAGATTTATCATACCTCGATATCTTTTACCTCGCATTAAAATCTCCTTTAACGGCATCCATTAATTTTTCCTAAAGCCTCCAAGGTGGCTTCGTTTTACATATTTTTTTCATTCAGGTCCCGAAGGAGATTTCTCGAAATGCAGCCCTTTCAAGTATCTCCTTATTTGACATTCCGTAAAACAGGACAAAAAAATCGGTGCCTCGGGCTCTCTAAAACGGAACTTTTAATATCTTTTTAATGCGAAAATTTTCGCGGTTTTAAAAGTCTTTTTAAATCTTCTGCTGGGGATAAGGGGTGGCATTTTTTAATGGCTTCGTATCTTTCGCGTGAGAGGAGTTTTATGTTTATGGATTTTTATTCGGCTGGAAGACAGGAAAAAATGAGATATATTACTTTTCTATATGGTTTTTATTGCGGCTTTTTAAAAAATATATAAAAATGATATAAGTATTAAAAGTGCCATTGTATAATATGAGAGCGAAATAAGGATACTTTTAACATAAATGTTTTAAACTGTATTTTCTATACATTTAAAATGAATATTCGTTTTCCGACGTTTCACCTGCGATTGTACGAGACATCTTCAGGGATCTGCACTACACGAAATCAAAACTCTGAATGAGCTTCGGCTCGAGCTTCGGTAACCAGAGTTTTGG
The DNA here is from genome assembly GCA_030620095.1 of Kuschelorhynchus macadamiae. Taxonomy (NCBI): domain Eukaryota; kingdom Metazoa; phylum Arthropoda; class Insecta; order Coleoptera; family Curculionidae; genus Kuschelorhynchus; species Kuschelorhynchus macadamiae. The sequence goes on along the minus strand of JAUTXW010001204.1, from coordinate 809,326 downwards.
TATTTAAACGGTTTAATTCCAAGTTTTCTTTTGTTTCTTTTCTACAATATTTTGTTTTTAAATGTTATAAGTAGAAGTCTTAATAAGAAAAACGTTCACGCTTTAAACTATGGCTGTCCAACAATTACTCGCTGCCACTGGCCGCATGCGGCTCTTCTTTTTATATTTTGCGGCTTGCTTTAAATCTTATTTTTTTTGCATAGATGCGAAAGTGTATACCTCAAGGGATTATTTTGAGGCGGATTTTTACCCTACACGTTGGATATGCATATATTCGAGAGCTCCAGAAAGCTCTGCTCTAGAAACATGCCAAATTTCGAAAGTTTATCTGAAACAGTTCACAAGATACCTACCGAAATATAACAAGTACGAACGTGTACACACTTACTTTCGACTTCATTTAATTAACAAATGTCCATTAATGCAATACGTAATAAGAGTTGAAGTCAACTGTCAGAATATAAGTAAAATTCATTTATTCAGCTTTCCTATACGTATGACGCAGAACGTATTTTTCTATTAACATATCAATGTTAATAGAAATGTTATAAAGAAGCAACGAATTTATTTTGCTAAAAATTTAACAACAAGTTATCGTAAACATAATTACCTAAGAAAACATATTTGCTTGACGACCTTTTTAACTATCTAACCTGCAAGCAATTTTATATAATGACACCTTATCATATCCTGTATTTTCATTTACTTTGTTAAGATAATTTTCGTAGAAAATGCCTAGAAAAATTCTGCATAGGCAAGCCCAGCAATTGATGCTTCACCTCTGTGAATATTTTGAGTTGGAGAAAAGCAATGGAAGACCCTTAGAACCTGTAACATCTGTTCAAGAGCTAAATAACTTTTTTCAAGATATAAAAGACGAAATATTTTTGTTAATAAATTATTGAATTTTAGAGGGTCACAATTGCTTTAAAAATTTCTCGCAAGACTGTGTATTCCATTTGAAAACGGAAAGAAAACAATCCAGTTCTTTCTTCACCTCGAAAGTCTAAAAGCAAACGTCACCTAAGAGCCATACCATTGTGACTTAGAATTAATCTGGGCCCCCGCTAAGTCGTAGGTATTGCAATAAACATATTGGTAGAGATGGTTATGGCGATGAAAAAGTTCTTGGTATGTGGGACGAGGCATTGGAACAATGTACTGCAGAAGTATCGGAAAACTATGTGAGGCACACTGAAAAACTTATTAAGAACTGGTATGAGAGAGAACAGTTTATAATTGACACTGAAGCTGAACCACTTATAATAAATACTAGTGAAGCTTCAGATTCAGAATCTGATGATGTTTATGATTGAGTATAATTTGTGTATATTTTGTAGGTACATTTTGTATTTTACTCATTTCCTTTGATTTAATAAATGTTTGTTTAGTCAAATTTTTTCTTGTAGTGAACTTATAAGTATTAAAAAAAATTTAATATTATATTACGTTAAAAAATAAAATTAATAAAACGTAACACGAAAAAGAGTGACGATTTTTTAATATAGAGAGATTCAACCAATCTAGATTATGAGAGGGAAAAAAATCAAGTAAAAAAAAATCCGCACTTCCTGTTTTATAGTTTTATATGTAATTGGACGTAAATCGTCGAGTAAAACTGTATAATGATTCCATTTTAGTTTAAGTAAAACATTGGCCCAGGAGGGAGGGGGGTTACCCCATAGACGACAAAAAATAATAAAAGAAGGTCTTTACTATATACTAATATCATTTTAGTCTCTAAGTAAAACGGGGTCTGTAGGTGATTTTAATTATTAAAACCCCTTAAATACGTCACTGTTTCGTGCTTATACAGGAACGATGCCTCATAAAATTAAAAATGAAACATCAGGATATAAATGTAAATATAGTCGAATGCGGTCTTATCTTGCGGGTCCAAAGGTCACCAACATTATGAATCAAATCAGAAAAAACAGTGGATTCCAAAATGTTGTGTGATTCTTTTATCGAGCTGTTAAATCTCGATAGGCTATTTACAAATATACAGGCAGAAAGAAAATAGTTTTTTTTTATTATATTACGCAATATTATTAAGATAGCCGCTTAATATTATTTTATATATTAAATGTCGAAGGACTAAATAAGAAAAGTCGCTAAATATGTATTTGGTTAAAATTTTTTGGTTGGCAAAAACTAAAATACACAAAATGGCAAGCGCCTTAGTAAAGTCGGAAGGCGGTTCGAATCAGTGAAACAATCAGGATATGTTCTGTTTATACAGCCACTTAATGAAAGTGAGATTTTTTTTATCAATCACCAAAAATTATGAGCCCCCCTTGACCTAAAAATCTAACTACTTATACAGTGTCATTTATTTAAATGCGGGCCACCCCTGTGCAAAGAAAAATTATTTTTTTTTGTATTGTATTTTTTAGAAACACAAGATAATTAGTTATTACTTCCCTCGTGAGATTTTTTCAGATCTTTACGTTTAAGGGTCCCTAGATGCCGGAAAACATGTTTTTTCAATTCCGTCTGCCTGTAGGTATGTCTGTCCGTCAGTCTGTTTGTTCGCGGCATAGCTAAAAAACTACTTATCCGATTTCTTCAAATTTCAGTCTAAAATTAAGGGCCAAAAATACAGGCTGCATATATATATATATATAAATATATATATATATATATATATATATATATATATATATATATATATATATATATATATATATATATATATATATATATATATATATATATATATATATATATATATATATATATATATATATATATATATATATATATATATATATATATATATATATATATATATATATATATATTAATATAAAATTAAGGGCCAAAGCGATTTTACCGATTTTTATATATCAAATTTTGTCTTATAATTAATAAAAGATTTACTTATCTTAAACACGCTTTAAAATTGGAACAAGTATTCCAGAATTATTTATTTATTGCCTACAAAAATACAAATGTAGTAAAAAAGTAAGCAAAAAATGGTGTCAAATCTAATAAAAAAAATTTTAAATTAAAGTTCAATGGCTAATATCCAGGAGCCAGTGGCAAAAGCTCTGAGAATTGGTATAAGGAATGTACAGAAACTTGTGCATGAAAAAAAAACTTAAATTACTTCCGAAGAAGATTAAGAAATGTACACGAAAAAATCCAAAGGCAAAAGACTTAAGTTACAATGCAAAAATGGATATTCATAATGAAATTTATGATTTATACACGTCAAAGACTAATATAATCCTTCAGAAACTTTTTAATATTAATTATAATATATTAATATATAGTATGTTCCACAGATTTCTTTCAGTACTCCAGCGTAATATAATTTAATGAATCTTGCTAAACCATTTGCATTTCATCTGATGTAAGACCATCGTTCACGTCTTTTTCGTAATATGATTTTGCCCTAGCCCTTATTAATTCTATTGCGTCGAACTGGCAATGGTATGGCGGCAGTCGTAAAACCTCATGTCCATTTTCCTGTAATATTTCATCTACGGTATATATTGTTGGTTTTTTAATAGATTTTGCAATTAAAAGAAGTTCTAGTTTCAGCATATTGGGTAAAGGATTTTGTTTTTGTTTTATTAGCCAGTCATAAATATCGCTTTTCTTCCAGAATGAAGTCGGTTGTTATTTAAGATTCTTGAATGATAAGATGCATTGTCCAAAATGATTAAAGATGGAGCATCTAAATTTGGAATCAGTTTTTCTTTTAACCACTTTTCAAACATTTCATAGTTCATATTATCATGGTAGTCCATACTTTTGGATGTTGAAGACAACAGTAAATTTGCACCTGGGAGAAATCCTGTTGAACAACCTGCATGCAAAATGATGAACCGTTTTCACGTCCCACATCCCTTTTTTCTCTTGACACTTTTTACAGAGTCATCCTGCCAAGATTTCGAACCACTTACATTAGAAAATATCCAAGTCTCGTCTAAAAATACCATTTTCTAAATTTTGAATTAACATTTTCCGTGTATTTCTTTAAAAACTGGTCAGCGTGACTTGCCAGATGTGGCAACTCTCATAAAAATCTTCGATTACAGTCCTTTTTATATCGAAAACACAACATTTTTATTAATTTTGACAACGATTTTAGTCCAATTTCCAATATGCCTCGATTTTTTAAAGCTTCTTTTAAAAGTTGAAGGGTTATATTAGTTTTTGATGTGTATAAATTGTAAATTGCATTACAAACATCCATTTTTACATTGTCACTTAAGTCTTCTTTCTTTGGTTTTTTTGTGTACATTTCTTAATCTTTTACGGTACTAAATTATGCTTTTTTTCACGTACAATTTTCCGCACAGTCCTTATACTGATTCCCAGAGCTTTTGCTACTGTCTCCTGGATATTGGCCGGTGAATTTTCATTTTCGTAATATTTTATTAGTTTTAATACCATTTTTTTCGCTTTTGGATGCAAAAAACCCGAAAATTGTGGTCTATTACTCATTTTGTCACTGACTTGTCAAACTGACTTTGAAGTGACATCGCTCAAAGATTTTTGCAACTGCTGGTATTTATATGTTTATCCTCTTTTTTCATATGAAAATATCATAGGTCTATCTAATTCATCTTCTGGATTTTATGCGGAGGATATGATTACACGTAATAAAAGAAAAACAAACTTAAAAGTTTGTCGTTCATAAATCGTATGACCCGCACGATAACACAACGGAAGAATGTCTTACTAATTGCCCCACCACTGAAAGCTTCTATTATATGCATCAGCTGTCTATTTTTGTTCCGCAGTTTAGTTTTACTTTCCCGATTCTCGCTATTATAATCCTAACGATATTCCCCTTTTACTAAACCTTATTCAGGTTCACATTTCTCTAATCAGCAAGTGAAAATTTTAACGATGTACTTAAAAAAAAACATCAAAGCAAACCGAATGGCATACATTTTCTTGTCTGGCTGCCGCCTATTTCAGCATTTTTATTTTAAAACATTTTTTGAAATTCGCGGAAAGTTATAATTGAGTGTGTGGGTTGAGTTATAATTGTAGTACTTATATACGATGTAACTAACTCCCTAATAAGCGCGTTCTATTAAAAGTAGTGTATGTTAAAAAATGTTGCTACCCTCCAAACCGGTTATTTAGTTTTGTGCAAAATTTGAGGATAAGTGGTTTTTAGTAATAATTTTTTTAACATTTCGCTGGGCCGCCATTTTTTTTTCCACATTGGAATTTTTCCCAAAATTCTGCCAGGTCATCCTCATACGACCCTTAATTTTTACAAAAATTTGAAGTCAAGATAATAATATTTCTTAAGTTCAAACACACGTTAAAAATCTATTCAAACCAAAAACAAATTAAAGCTATGTTCCAAGTGAAATCGTAAAATCGATTAATATCGCAGCATCCTTAGTTTGCGCATCAAACCGTATAGGGAAATGAAAATTCTCACTTTTTGAGCGTGCTATGAATAGTCTCCTTGGCAACCAAAAACAAATGATCGCTGGCTCACTGACCCGATGATAATTATGTAATTATTAGGGAGAGCAAACGTGATTATTGTTCCGGTACTCCGCCTGATATTTCCAAAACAACCAAATCGGCAACTTTAAATTTACTACAACTAATAACATCTGTTCAAAACCTGGTGCAACGTTCCCATTCCCAGGACTGTAGCCAGACTCTCTGAAAATATCTTGCTTGCGTCTATTTTTCGAAAACGTAGAGGTAGTGAAGCCACTTTCACTTTGATCTATTTATTCAGTATTAAAATCGGAAACATCCGTACACGACAATATCGATATAAAACAGTATAAAAAAACTTTATGCATATTTAAAACGGCAAAATAGATTATTTCTTGTTTTATAGGAAATACTGCAACTTACAGCCAATAAAAGCGACTTGCCGTTTTTTTCATAAATATGTAAAAAATGCCTTAATCAAGTTGTTGGGATGAATGCTGCAAAAATTCCTACGGAGATGGCTAGATACCTAAAATTACCGAACCCTGAATTATATATTCTTCACTGCTTTAAGTAAACATCGGTTAACCTTTTAGGTAATGGAGGCGTAGATGGATATATAGATGGGGCTATTAGTAGTAAAAATGACATAGCACAGCTGCAACAGAAAAAATTTCAAATAATCCATCATCTGGATCGAGAATAAATAAACAATTATAATAATAATTGTTCATTTGCTTTTAATATTCATCAATAAATATATTAATGTTTAAATACCGCCAACTAAAATATTAAATATCTACTGTTAAAACAATATAATTATATTAACCGTGCTCAATGTAACCACAGAAGAAATATTTTTTTTGATCTATTAATTTAGTAAACATACTAACTGAATTCCAAAAGTTGGGCCATGAGTACAAATATTTATTCTCCAATCTCCATGGTAAACGAAAATAAACGACAGCCGTATATTTGCTCTTGCGTTATGGTGCGTAACCAACTATGCCTAAATATGTTTCCTCAAAGATCTCTTTTATTAAGAGCAGAAATATTTGATTGTATAGGTAGAGTTGAAGCTAACAATGGAAAAATGAAAAGTTCTGTAAAATTTGTATAGCCAATAACTTTTAAAAAAACATTCCTGAAATAAAACCATTTTTAATGGAAGGAAATAGAGGACATAATTTATTTTCTGTACTTAGACTACATAAAGAATGTTATAATAAAAATAATAATAATGATAATAATAATAATAATAATCAACCGGGGCATTACCTGTAACAATGAAAGACATTACCATCAAGAATGATATATCAAGGAGATTCCATGCCACCCCTCCTGTTCTGAATGGCCCTATTTCCACTGAGTTTCTTCCTCAAAGCCACAGACATAGGATACACTTGCAATTGCAACTTATTATTGTACGTAGATGATTTAAAGTTAATGGCAAAAAATGAAGAAGAATTTACCGAATAACTTAGAAGAGTCACAGAATTTAGCAACGACATTCACATGCAATTTGGACTAGACAAATGCGCCAAATAAAACGTCAAACTAGACGAAGCTACTGTCATCAAATCCTTGGACCAACATGATTTCTACAATTACCTAAGAATAGAAGAACACGACAGAATACATCATAAAAAGATAAAGACCAAACTCGAAAAGGAGTATTACAGAAGAACTAGAGGAGTCCTCAAAACTGAACTGAATGCCAAGAACAAAATTACTGCAATTACATCCCTAGCAGTACATATAATAATACAATACAGCTTTGGCATTCTAAAATGGACACTAACAGAACTTAGGAGGATAGACCGGCAAACAAGGAAACTAATGACTATCTATAGCGCACCCCACCCTAGAACCGTCGTAGACCGCCTTTACCTGCCAAGAAAGGAAGGATGAAGAGAACTGCAAAGCTTAGAATCCAGTCACGCCATCGCCACCGCAGGACTCAGTATCTACCTCAAGCTGAAAGAAAAGGACAAATACATCAGTATGGTCTACAGACAAATGGAGAGGAACAAGTTGGGCAGTAGTGATCGCGATCAACAACTCATCAACTCCACTGAACCTGAAACAAAAATAGTAAAAACTATTAAAGAATAATTAAAACAAACAAGGAAACAAGAACAAACAGTGAAATGGAAAAAAAGGCCTTGCATGGACAAATAGCAAAAGAAGTGGACAAACATATAATCAATACAACCGAAACATGGAAGTGGCTCACTCATACGAACGTAAAAATAGAAACAGAGGCTTTCATAACAGCATGTCAGGAGCAAGCCATAGCAACCAACTATATGAAGGCGAAGATTATAAAGATCGGCATAAGAGATACAAAAATGATTAAATGGGCAAAGTTTTACGGAATTTTATCGGTAATATATGGTTTTCGAGAAATTTTGAAAAAACTAAAAAGTGGCATTTTCTGTAAAGCCCTGTAACTTCTTTATTTGTATTTTGTTTCAAAATCTATGAACACTTCTTCATAGCCATTTTTTGTGTAGAAAACGGTTATTGCCTTAGATTTTAATTACGACGTTTCGGTTACCCTTCACCATTACCAACTTTAGTTTTTCTTATAGACGCTATATTGGATTTTTGTCTCTTTAAAATAAAAAAAAGAAAAATCCTATTCATTGACGTATAATAAACAAGCTTACATTTCCCAAAGAAAAACCATCAAAATGTCCAAAAATCGATTATATTCTAGCAAGCTTTGGATCGCCATGGTAACAATATTTTTATTGTTTTGGACTGTTTGATTTTTTGCCGTTTCAAAGTTTGTTAGTTATTTTCTGTTATCGTTTATTTTGAATTCTTAAAAATGACTTTGCGTTATACCAACGAAGGGAAATTTGATATGCGACCAAACCAAAGGTATTTCTCAAAACCTGTGGTTAATTTAAGAATGTGTGGAAGTTTCGAACAGTCAAGGCCTAAAAAGTATAACAAAGACAATAACAATCGTGACAATCAAGTTATAAATTACTTTACTGAAAAACCAACTTCATCGACAAGAATAAACAGTATAGAGCTAGACATTCCTAGGACAAAACTTAGAGGGATTTTAAAGAAAAATAAGTACCACCCATACAAGCCGACCATTGTTCAAGGGCTCATTGAAGTAGATTTTCTAAGGAGACTTACCTTTTGTAACTAGTACATTAACAAATGCCAAGCAAATGTAAATTTTAGCAGTGCCATTATATGGACTGACGAAACATATTTTAGTAACTCAGGAATCTTTAACAAACATAATCGTCAGCATTGGGCAACAGAGAATCCTAGATTGTGGCACAACGTAGGTTGCAAATCCGATTTGGTATGAACGTTTGGTGTGGCATTTATGGTAAAATAGTTTTTAATATCATCTGGTTTAACTGCTTTATACATAATCTTGTATTTTCAGGTAATCGACTTATAGGTCCATTTTGTTACCAGCACTTTAACTGGTGAAAGATATTTAGATATGCTAAAAAACCAACTTCTACCAGCAATGAGAGATGCAGCACAGTACGAGTTTCATAATGTTTGGTTTCGGTAGGATGGCTGCCCATCCCACAATTCCAAGGCTGTTAGAGATTTATTAAGAAGAACTTTTGGGGACAAATTAATTTCCAATGGTGGTCCTACATCATGCCCTGCTAGGTCGCCATATATTACATCATTGTGTTTCTTTTTGTGGGGGCACGTTAAAAATAAAGTTTTTGAATTTGAACCTCCCGAGATATTGGTCGTATTCGAAGAGAGAGCTCAGGAAGTGTTTGCTAATATTAACAGAAATACACTTAGACGAGCGACAAATAGTGTTTTAAAAAAATGTCGTGATTGCTTTGCTAAAAATGGACAGCATTTTGCTTAATACACCAAATATTGTATTCTTTTGTGTACATGTGTATGTTTCTAGTTAAACCCTATTATTATTTTTTCGTATTTCTTATGATTACTACATTAAATGTTTATTAAACAAACAACAACAAAAAATATTGTTACCGTGGCGATCCAAAGCCTGCCAGAATAAAATCGACTTTAGAATATTTTGATGGTTTTTCTTTACGAAATATAAACTTGTTATACTCCAATGAATAGGATTCTTCTTTCTTATTTTAAAGAGACAAAAATCAAATATGGAGTCCTTAAGAAAAAATAAAATTGGTTACGGTGAAGTATATCTGAAACGTCGTAATTAAAATCTAATGCAATAACCGTTTTCTACACAAAATGGCTATGAAAAAGTGTTCATAGATTTTGAAACAAAATACAAATAAAGAAGTTACAGGGCTTTACAGGAAATGCCACTTTTTAGTTTTTTCAGAATATCTCGAAAGCCAAAAAAGTTAAAAGCACGCCGCTGACGTTTTTAGATTGAGATCTCCGCTGTCACTAGTGGTAGCCAATATCTTTCTTCATGGAAGCTTTTCAGGAGGAAGCCTTGGAGTCGTCTCCATTAAAGCCAAAATCGTTGTAGTGTATATATGTAGATGATACTTTTGTAATATGGCCACATGGTGCAGAAAGCCTCTCTGCGTTTCTTGATCATCTGAATCAACAACATGCTAATATAAAATGTATAATGGAAATTGAATCAGAAGGCACAATTCTCTTTCTAGATGTTCTTGTACAAAGGAAATGGCCATTCCTTAAGACACTCTGTATATAGAAAACCAACGCATACGAACAGGTACCTAAATACAAATTCCCATCATCACCCAGCACAAAAGCAATCAGTTATTAATTTATTGGTTTACAGAGCCCTCGCTATTTGTGACCAAAATTCTTTACAATCGGAAACAGAGAAACTGACTCAAACTTTAAGAGGGAATGGATATTGCACCGAGGATATTAGACGGTCAATTAGAAAATATAATAATCCTACTCTACGAAGTGATACTAATAAGGAATTACCGATAGAAAGTGTAGTTCTTCCATTTATACAGGGAACCTTACTTCACCGGTCCGATATACGTACAATCTTCAACACAGAGAAGAAAATTGGACAATGTTTCCAAACGGAAGGAGTATATGCAATTCCTTTTTGCTGTGGTGATGTCTATATTGGGGAAAATAGGCCATCCATATCAACTAGGCTTTAGGAACATGAACGATGTATCAGAAAAAAACAAATTGTACAACTTGATGTATCTGGAATACCAACATTCCACTGGACATATCAAAAATGTAAAAGAAACCAAAGTTCTTGCATCGGTTTTGGGATACTATAAAAGAAAAATTAGAGAATCTGCTAAAATTTATGAGCATCCTAACAACTTTATTAGAGATACGGGCTTCAGTCTACATCATACGTAGAAACAGATCGTTACACCGAGTTACGTTTCGGTAAACACAGATCGACTATAAATAGCCGGTCTGGGTCTCTCCGAGCACATTTAGTGCTCCGATCTCGTGTAGTAAAAGATCCCTGAAGATGCCTTGTGCAATCGAAGGCGAACAATGATTTCATAATGCTTGATGTTTGTGCAAAACTTCAGATAAATTGGTTTGTAATAATATTTTTTTAACATTTCAGTAGGCCGAAATTTTGTTTCGCTACACTGGATTTTTACCAAAATGGTATCAGAGCATTCCGATATGACAATTAATATTTTGCCGAAATTTGAAGTCAATTGGATAAGTAACATATATATATATATATATATATATATATATATATATATATATATATATATATATATATATATATATATATATATATATATATATATATAATCATAAATAGTGGAACTATGTACCGCGGAAGTTGTGAGTAAAACTGAAATTACTAATTTTTTTTGACATCTTTGCAAATTAAATTTAACTGGATACATTTAGTTAACACATATTTCGACCAATATGCATTACCACCAAACAAGCATACAATTGAATAACATTAACAATGCCCACACATACGAATTTTAGCCAAAAATAGTTCTCCAATTATCGGTGCGCGAAATTATCATAATTGTAATAATTAGCAGTAACATTGGATAACATCGCCGGTTTTTCAATTGGTCCAGCGACGCAATTGTGCCGATCTGGCAAAGCGCAAAATTTCGACACAAACGCTGCAGCAATTTTGTTGAAGCGCCAGTGATTTAATATAAATGGTGTTTTGTCAGCTAGTCGGGGACGCAAATAACCTTTTAATACATAAATCCGATCCAAAACTGTGCTCGGACGACCTAAATCGATCGTAATTTGGGTACTATTGTATTTGTCCTATAAATTGTTTTATTTTAATCGCTGTGTTTGTACGTTTTGTATTTTGTTTTGCAGTTACATAAAGTCGATATAATCGCCTAACAATTTTACAAGCTTCTATTTAACTTCAATTGTCTGTTCGTTAGTTTGCCTTTCTCCCAAGAAACAAGATAAAATCAATTTGGATTTAGGCTCGCATAAAAGTAGTTTTATGATGGTGTTGATAAAATTCCTTGGTTTTAATCAATATCTAGAAATTAAAAATTTTATTGAAGAATATATGATTTTACTTAAAACAAATATTGTAGTGATGTTACAAACGTAATTTTCCGTACTTTTACTTTTAAAACTGTAAAAATAAACAAGCATTTGTAAAAGTACATTTCTAGACGTAAAAATACAATTGAAAATTCCGTCATATTGACAATATAATTCGAATACTGTAACCGTATTTTTAGAGTACTATTTTATTATATTTTCGGAATATGAACTAAAAAAAACACATAACGATTTATTTGTGCTAGGTAATTGAAATACATATAAATAAAAATAAAAATATTATCTACTACGAATATTATCTATGTAGAAACTAACGCAAACTGGATTAAAGGTAACCTACTAGATGGCACAAAATATAGCATTTTAATTGCTGAGTAATGAGTCTTCCAATCCTACCTCACGATTAATAGTTTTGACTGGAGCTTTGATATGTTTTTTTATTTCATAAGGAACATTATTATAAATTATAGAACATATATATTTAAAAGATGATTTATATTTTTCCGTCCGATGAATGGGAATTCCTAAGTTATTAGGAATTAACTTATCATCGACTCTGTGGTACTTAAGCAGGCACAGAAAAAACAACGTAACATACACACTGCTTTTATAGACTATAAAAAGGTGTTTGACAGTGTACCAGATTCCTGGCTCATAAACGTACTAGGAATATACAAAATTCATCCTATGTTCATCAATTTGTCCTATCCACGTTGCTCAATAATACAGGATATGGCTTCAACATCAAAGCCAATAGAGACGATTACCAAACCATATCCCACCTTCTGTATATGGATGACATTAAGCTATATGGTGGAAACCATAACCATAACATCCATATTAAAATTGAAGAAATGTAAAGCCTTAAACATCAAAAAGGCAGTCAATAATGGTGATGTAGCCCTACCCAACGGAGAAATAGTTCAAGCGATGAGCCAAGGAGAGACCTACAAATACCTAGGATTCCAACAAGCTAGACTGCACCAGGATAAGCAAGGAAAGAACAAGATGAAAGATCAGTACGTTCAAAGAGTGCGAGCTCTTCTGAAGGCAGAACTGAACGCCGGAAATCTCATTACAGGAGTCTTGAAATGGACTAACACGGACCTAGAGGGACTAGAGCGAACTACTCGCCAAATGATGACCAAATACGAGTCACACCACCCAAGATCATCAACTCTCCGAATGACCTTACCTCGAAGAGTACGTACGAGATCCCTTGTTGACTTGACCAATTCGCACTCCCGACAGCTGCAAAAATTGAGAGATTTCTTCATCAACAAATCACAAACATCAAGCCTCCACTGTATAGTGACCTTAAGTGACAACTCGCACTCTCCTCTAAATCTCGCAAGTGACAACATCATCCTAAAGTCAATTTCAGACCTCGACAAACAAGAACATTGGGCGCAAATGGCTCTACACGGCCGACATCTCGATATCTTGAATCAGCCATACATAGATAAGGAAGCATTCAACAGGTGGCTGAAGAATGGACAACTATTCTCAGAGACAGAAGGATTTGTAAAGGCAATACAGGACCAAGTTTTTAACCGACAGGTCCGTTGACTATACAGCATATAACATCTGGCTGCGCTTACCTAGCAAACACGGACACCCTCCAAAGACATAACAAGGTGTGTAACATCATACACGAGAAGCTTGTTAATAAATACGTGCTTCTTAACACCTTTGTTCCCTATTATAAATACCAACCGAGCTCAGTGCTTGAAAATAATGCCTTCAACTGTACTAAGACCGGATAAGACGGGTGACGAATATAATCGGCCTGATGTGGTACTGTTAAATAAGAAAACAAAGGCAGCTTATTTGGTAGATGTCGCTGTACCCAACAGTAACAACGAGTTGGATAAATTTCAAGAAAAAAAAGCCAAATATGCAGAGCTGGCCATCGAGATACAGCAGATGTGGCGACTGAATAAAGTTCATCTGATACCAATCATCGTATCATCAAATGGACTAGTTCCAAAAACACTAGAACAGAACCCAAAAAATCATAGGACTGCATACTAACACCTTCATCGACATCCAGAAGGCAGTCCTGCTCAGTACTTGCCACATAGTGAGAAAATTTTTACAAGACAACACATAAAACTAAAAGAAACGAGCCCACTCCTTTTGATGCATGCATCCGGGGTGGGCGTGGAACCCAACATTTGTTGAGAAATTGATTGTTAATTTCGAAAATAATAATAAGTGCCTTATGATATTGGTATAAAATAAAAATACAGATAACCATTCTTATAAGTTCAGAGTGGCGCCGTTCGATCCTGTCGCTCTTCCACGTAACCACCCATTGAACACTAAAAATATATTCTTCAAGAATTAGTGATGGTGGAACAAAATGGCTTCGAAATAAAATGTTACTTTAAGAGAGATTTTTTCAATTTCAATTACGCAAGTAACACTCGTTCTTTTTCTCTGCCTTATTTTTGTACGTGCCTTTAACTGGTGTGTAACCGTGTACCAAAAAGGTTATTTTAGATTATAAAGGCAGGAAAAGCATGATTGTTTCTTTATACCACAATGAAAAATATTTTTTATGTCTAATAAACTCTCATTTAATTAAAAACACACACAACTAAAAACGTTTACAAATTTTACTGGAGTATACCACTACCAGTGGCGGCTCTTCCATAGGGTCATTTAGTCAATGACCCCCAAAAAATATTTTAGAAACTAAATTATTCGTTTGACCGTCCCTCCTAATAGTTCTAATAAAACGCGAACCTTGGGAAAAGTTAAATATGCAACACTATTAGCCGCGCGCGACGCCGCGCCGGCGGTTCGAATGATCTCGTTGCGTTCCTTAGGCATAATAAAATACGCTATACTAAGCTAGGCTGGGCAGTCCGAATTGCTCTGATTACCTTAAAGCTTGACGAAAGTACCCGAATATTTCTACCTACTACCGAGCGGCAGCCGAACGTGATAACAAATGAACTATGAAATCGCGATTTGGGTCATCAGCCGGTCTCTTCTCATAATTCGATAGATCGGACGCGGCAACACGTCGGCACGCGGAAGTTAAATTGTTCAGAGGTCGCGCGGTCGATATTTTAACCCTATATTGTTTCGGACGTTTTTAATCGATGAAAATTGATTTATATACTGTTTTTTGTAACATATATTTTTTTATTTTTATAATCCATGTATGAATTGGATATATACAGGAAACAAAATGTTAGTAGTGACCAGTGCAAGAAAATAAACAACTAAAAAGTACATACGAACTTAATTTTGCAAAAATAACCAATTTCAAGGTGGTCTATGTTTGAGTTGTGAATGTAGATGAAATAAAATATCGTTAGTGCAAAAAACTAAACAACTAAAGAGTGCTAACAAACTTAATTTTGCAAAAATAACCGAATTCAAGGTAAGTGGTCGCAATTTGCCAGAACCTAGTATACGACAAACTAGTAAAGACAAAAATAAGGAGGTCCATCGAAACTTTCGCAAAAGTATGTACTATTTAGCTAACTGAATATGTGGTTGCGAAGTCTCTAACTCATTTTACTGTTATGTTTGTTTGTTGTTTTCTAAGGACTCGTCGAACTCATTATGGTGCAAAAAAAGACTTAAAACACTTAAGAGAAAAAATGAAAAAAACGTTTTCTGCAGATCACATGAAATGTTTGGTGAACTATGGTTCGGTTGGAAGTGTTGATATTCGCACTCAGATAGACACCGCTTATAGAAAAATCCCTTATAGATTTTAATGAAAATGTATCCAAAAATCGTTATATTTTAAACAAAATTATAGATTGTGTTAAATTTTGTGGGGCATTCGAGCTGGCACTACGTGGCCATGATGAAACGGCTTTGTCTGAAAATCCAGGGGTTTTTCGAGGGCTTATAAATTTTGTTGAGGACTTGGACCAAGATAGACTAGACAGTTTTAACGAACGTGTCATTCAGCAGTTTTCCAATTCTAAAGAACAAAAAACAGACCTGAACTTCAAGAGAATTTAAAGCTCAATTTAAAGATAAGATATTTATTTTTATTTTAAATATGCCTATTTTTAAATTTGTTATTGACGTCCCAATATAATTCACCACGGGCCGCCACTGACCCCTACACAGTTCTGTCTAAACGGTTTTACATTTTTTTTTCGCTCTAACTTATTTTAGCAAAATAACACATTAATCACATAAAACAATAGATTATTATTAACAATTTATAAAATAAAAATAATTGCTATGTAAAAACATCGACTTTCCGTGATACATAATTTTATTAAAATACTGTACGTTATTACTGAAAATCAAATACAAATAAATTAATTTATTTCCAGTTTGGAAATCGGCATTTATTATTAAAAAGCATATAAATATTTTACGTTATTAATTAAATCAAATAGATAATTACCTATCTGTTTAACTTAATTAAAGGCAATCGTTCTAATATGAAATTAATAAATTATTTTGATACCAGTATAAAATGGAAAGCCTAAATGAACTACTGATCAATTGTTAGGAATAACTAAAAGTTTGTTTCTATTTTTAAAACCAAATATTTCGAATTTGTTTAAAGCTAATTGAATGCCGTTTTTAGCTTTGAATAATTATTATTAATTAAATCAGACCTTAAAAGAAGTTGTTTAAAAAATTGCCTCTGCTTGTTATACAGCTTAATAATTTCATGTAAAATTGAAACATTTTCACCGCGACCCCTCAGTAAGGCACTCCAACGATCTGCCACTTGAAATTCACCCATCAGCTGTTTTTGTCAGCCGTAGGACAAACAAATCGAATTTTTGCACAGGAGTATGTGGGACTTTTGTTATTTATTTTTAATTTTTTTACCTTAAAATGACTTCTTTTTGTTGTTTTGCAAATGAGAGACAATATTACTTTTATTTTTAAGTTCGCAAAATTTCCAATTTTAAATATAAAAATCGGTAAATTTCATTTACCCGGAACTTCCCTCTTTATGATTTATTTTTCCATTTGATAGAAATAGAGAAGTGTTCTTTACTTAGTTTTTTTTAAATTTTATTTGGCCGCCATTTTTTTCGCTATCTTAAATTCGTACCACAACTTTACCAGTTTATCTCTATATCACAATTAATTCTTGCAGAAAAATTGAAATTAATTTAATAAATAATATTTTCAGGTTGATTTTTTAAATATTTTATTAGGCCGCTATTTTGTTTTGCAATCTTGGATTCATATCAAATTGTTACCAGTTCATTCCTATATTAAACTTGATATTTGTGTAAAATTTGAGGTAAATTCGATAATTAGTTTTTTCAGTAATAATTTTTTTTTCTTTCTAAATGATTTTCGTTAACGATCTTCTTGTAGTTATATTAGAGTGTCGACGTTTCGCAACTTCATTATTGAATCTACAGGGCACACATAGATTCTATATCCTGCGTGAAACCAATATTATCAGTCTTTGCCTACTCCGTTGGTCCGCATATATTTCTTAGATATTAAGTTTCTAAGTAAATTTCGTTAACGATCCTCTTGTTATGTTAGAGTGGTGTATTATTTGGGGTTAGGATCCAGTCAGTGTTTTGTATGGTGAAGGATAAGTGCATTTGTCTTATTTGTCGTGCGTCAGTTGCAATACCTAAACGTAGTAACTTAGAGAGGCATCATAAAACGGTTCGTAAAAACTATGAAAAGGATTTTCCGCCACAGAGTGAATTAAGAAAACGAATAGTACGTGATTTGATATTTTCTTTGAAAAAAGAACAAACCATGTTCACAAGACCAGCCAAACAATCAAAAGCTGCTACGATCGCGTCATTTAAAATATCTCATATATTGGCGAAACACAAGAAACCATTCGAAGATGGATCGGTTGTGAAGGAAGCATTTATTGAAGCGGGTGAGACTTTATTTGGAGATTTTAAAAATAAAACAGAAATCATGTCAGCTATTAGAGAACTTCAGTTATCTCGTCCGACTGTCACAAGGCGTATTGAAGTCATGAGTCAGGACATGGCAGATAAACTCAAAAATGATATCATGGAATGTACATACTTTTCTTTACAGTTCGACGAATCCACCGATATGACAGACACTGCCCAGCTGTGTATTTTTATTCGAATGGTATTCAATGACATCTTGGCTAAGGAAGAATTTTTGACAATCATTCCTCTGAAGGGGAAGACCCGTGGTGAAGATATATATGACGTTTTCTTCAATTTTGTAAAAAACTACAAGCTACCAATATATAAATTAGTGTACATTACAACCAATGGAGCACCAGCAATGACTGGAAACAAAAACGGTTTTGTGGCATTGCGTCGAGCTAATGAAGATTTCCCTTCATTTTTTTCAATCCATTGCATTATACATCAACAAGTTTTGTGTTCAAAAGTTTTAAACACGGAGGAAATTATGGGCATTGCAACAAAAATTGTGAAATCTATCCGTGCACGTAGCTTGCAACGGCGGCTCTTTAAGTTGCAGTTGGAAAATAGGGAGTCAGCTGAACACACTGATTTAGTTCTTCACACGGACGTCAGGTGGTTGAGTCGCGGAAAATTCCTAGAAAGGTTTCAAGAATTATTTCCCGAAATAACAGCTTTTCTAGACGAAAGAGGTGATGAAACTCAGATGTTGAAAAACGAAAAATGGCTGACTGATTTGGCATTTTTGACTGACATCACAATGCACTTAAACACCATTAACTTGGAGCTTCAAGGTATAGGAAAAACGGTTATTGAGATGATTAACGCAGTAAACGCATTCAAAAGTAAATTGCAACTTATGATAGATCAACTGAAAAGAAAGGATTTGAAACATGTTCCGTCTATGAAAGCAAGGATTCCTCAGTTGAATTATGATACGTATGAGGCTGAATTATCAAATATTTTGGGACAATTCGAAATGCGTTTTTATGATTTTAGTAAATTGGCAAATGTAGCATCATTTATGAGTTATTTTTTTCATGTAAAAACATTGAAGAATTAGCTACTGAAATAGCAAGTCAGTTTAATATGAACTTGAAAATGAGTTGGTGCAGATTATATCAGATATACATCTCAAAGCTACAGCATCTGATACAAATTTCTGATGTTTTATATCTGAAGATAAATATCCGAATCTAAGGCAAATCGCCCTTCAACTGTTTGGGTCAACTTACTTGTGCGAGTCTGTATTTTCTGATATGAAGATAATTAAGTCAAAATATCGCAATCGACTAACTGACGATCATATGTCATCATGCTTGCGATTAGCACTCAGTGATTGCGTACCATCTTACGAAAAGTATGCTGAGGACATGCAGTGCCACGCTTCAACATCCATCCACTCCTTAGTTAAGTTTAACACCATATGTAACTCTTTTGTTTTGTAACAACCAATAAACTCGCAATTTTGAATAACTATGAGTTTTTTCATCGATATTGTAGAGAAGAACCTAACTAAACCTAATCCAAACCTTGACTAAAATAATGTATATTGTACGGAAAGCTAATATCTATATATGCTACGGTACACCCTACCTAGGCAGGTAGGTAGGGTGTATGTATCGTGTATGTACGAGAACCCTGCATCACACATACTTGCAGCCTCTCAGAGTCGATCGTAAGTAGTTTAAAAATATTGAGGTAGATCGCCAACAGTTCAAGTTTGAGCACCCCTGATCTAGAAAATATCTGCGGACCAACGGACTAGGTAAAGACTGATAATATGGGTTCCAGGTCGGATATAGAGTCTATATATAAGTCCTGAGGATGCAACAATAAAACGTTGACAATTTAAAAAAATACTTTTGTTTTCTTTTACTGGATCCTAACCCCAAAGAATACCAACTGAGTAGGTAGAGACTGATAATATTGGTTTCATGCAGGATATATAATCTATATGTGTCCTGAGAATGCAACAATACAGTTGCAAAACGTGTGTTAGTGTTACCCTGATTTATTAAGAACAATACGTAAGATAGAACTTATATCCTCCTCCTTTTTTGAAAAAAAAAATTAAAAATGGCTCGTTTATAATAAGTGACGTGCAGCTATTAACATTAAATAAACTAAATAATCAAAAAATATCATAAAGTATCAAAAGCAATAAAGTTTTTTTGCAAAAGTTACCTTCGAAGTTTTCGAGGATTAAACCTAGATTTGAATTTTGGAAGTCGCTAAAGAAAAATGTCCTAACTACTGGGCCACTGCATAAACATTTTTGCTTAAATAACTGTACCAATAATACATAAGCCCTCTCTACCTTAATATTTATCAAAAATCAGTAACACAAATTGTCGAGAATTAAAATGATCAGTAAAATTGAACTTCAAGTCATAGCAATAATGATTAATAACTCCTAAACCCATAGGCAACATGATATTTTAATAATACCTTTTTTTCCAATTAGTCACCCTCTCCCACACTAAATACTTTACTTATTATTACAAGAAATGTCAAGTGCCAAAAATAAAGTTACTTGATTTGTTATTTTTTTCAACTATTTAAAACGCAGGAAACAACTAGTGATGAGTCGGGATATCTGAAGTGATGAATATCAGGCAAGGAGTCCCGCAAGGTTCAGTATTGGGCCCCTTATTGTTTCTCCTATTGATTAACGATCTAGCTACTATTGACATATCAGGCCTATTTATTTTTTTTGCAGATCACACCACGCTTCTTTGGGTAGGTAAAGAGGTAGATGGTTTAATGGCCAGTGTGTCTGCTGACGTTCGCAGGATTCAATCTTGGTGTGAGGCTAATTCGCTTAGTTTCAATATTAACAAGACTAATATAATAACTTTCAAATTTGACATAGATGAGACACACATACAAATTACTAACAAAAACTGTACCAAGTTCTTGGGTTTTTGGATTGATGACGAGCTAAAATTTAGTGACCACATTCTGGCACTTAATGCCAAGCTGGCAACTGGTTGCTATGCAGTCCGCATAGTTTCGAATGAGCTGGGAAGTGACATGGCTGGAAATGTTTACTTCAGTTTCGTGGATACCATTTGAGGTATGGTATTCCGTTCTGGGGAATTTGTTCTCAGTATCAGACAATTCAGTTTTTATTTTGCAAAAGAGAGCAGTTCGCTATATATGTCAGTCCAAGTTTAGAGATCATTGCAAGCCTTTGTTTTATCAACAAAAAATCCTTACCTTGCCTTGCTTATTGATATTGAAAATTGCATCCCTTACTCACCCTTACCTATTCCTAAGTCAGCGCTCATCAGAAGGTCATTTTTCTTTGAGAGGCTTAAAATAAATAATCATCTTCCACTAGGTATAAAACAAATAACAAGAAGTACATTATTTACAAATTCTTTAAAACATATTTTAATAGAAAAATCATTTTACAGTTTGCAAGAATTTTATGATAGCCACTTGTGATTGTCCAATTTATTGTTATATTAGTAATTTTAGCCGTTTTATTTTGTAATGCCCAGTTTGTTGGTACATTACTGTAATTTTAACCGTTTACGTAATATATTTATTTTAGCATTATGTAATTATTGTACTGTCATTTTTTTAAGTCTATATATTTAGTTTAAGCTATCATCTTAGTTTGTACGACTTTTTAGGATTATGGAAGCTGTTTACAAAAGTTTACTCTTTATACAATAAAGCGATTTTTTTATTTTGATTTTGAGGTTAATCAATTTATAATAATCGAAATAACCTGAAGAAAAAATAGATTCACCTCAGAGTACGGACAAATAACTTTTTTGATTAATTAATTACATTTTGTACATCAAGTTTCAAAACTATTGGGTTAAAAAAAATTCAAAATAGCGTCTTTCCGACATTTTTACTTTTTTAGTGTTACCCTGATATCTTAAAAACAATACATAGGATAGGATTGATATCCTCCTCCTTTTTTGAAGACGGTTAAAATGGCTCGTTTATAATAAGTGATTTGCAGCTATTAACATTAATAAAACCCAAGAGTGTGTTGGTTACAACAAAACATAGCGTTTCCAATCGTATGCTAACATTGTTTAAACAACAAATAGATTTTGTTATAAAACCAACTTTATACCTGATAAGTAATAAAAAACATTTGCATTATAAATATTTGTTTAATATATAATAATAAGGACTATATAATATGTATCATTATAATCAAAATATAAATCGTAATATAGTTATTTTAATTTGAATTACACATAATTTTAATTTGTTTTTATCCAGAGAAATACATATATTTAACAGATTAAAATGCTTTAATGTTTTTGGCATCCCTACAAATTAAAGCAATATACAATTATATTTAGTTTTAATCTCATTAAAAACGGTAATTCAGTAATTAAATATTTTAACAAACTCCGGTGAGCTAAAATGGTCTTAATATGAATCTAGCTTGTAATAGTTTATCAGTTTCCACAATAAAATTATGTAAAAACAATTCGCCATATTTTTTCAAAAACACGTAACACGTTTCGCTACACAATAGCTTCTTCGGACGTTACATCTCGAATGAATAAACTTAAGAGTAAAAGAAAATTTATATAACTGGGTGTAATACAAGGATTTGAAAGTTTTAAAGATATAAAAGTTTGGGAATTTTTAAGAACTAGCCGTAAACTTAAACTGCCTAACATTATTGAAATATATTTAACGGAGGTGAATTATTGAGTTCTACCTGATCGTTAACAAACAATTTGAACATTTGAGTTTATTTATTTCTAGAGACTCCAGCATATTCAATTTATTACTCTTATTTTCCTTGTATAAAATTTTAAAATTTTTTTCAGAGGTATGACCGATCTCAGTTAAATGGTTTGCATAATTCGACTCGGTTTTTCCCTTGATAAAACGTTTATAGTGTTCGTCTATTATTCTACCAAAATATAGTGTGGGACACGAAAGAAAACCGGGCGGAGTCAATCGGTTTAGGAAGGTCGGCCAAGAAATCTCTTTAAACCAGTGGTGTCTCGTCGTACTTTAAATAATATGGCACTCCTTTTTGACTATACGCACTTCAGATAATTAAAAAATGTAACTATACTTATTGAACCTTTATCTATATTTATCTGTTTTCTTTCGTGTACCGCACTTCTATATCTCTTTTGTGTTGCAAAAACGGCGAACTTTTAAAATGATTTAATTTTGATTTTTCTTGATTGATTTACCAATAAATATATTTTTTCTTGAGTTCTGTCATTAACGGTTCCCGGGCTACTGCCTACGTCCACTATTATTGGAACACCCAGTCTAGTGATACACAATTACAGTCCAGATTTTACAAGGGCAGCCAGCATCAGATCCAGTGAACGAGATTTATCAAAATTTTAATTTATGCAGTTCGACTTTGGGCTACTCGGGTATGAGAAAAGTGGCCGTCTGTCTCCGTTTGTCATATTACTTTATACAGGGGCCGTCATTGTAAAGTACAATACGTTTCCTAATTGCGTGCTGATGTTAAAGGTGTTTTTATGTCCAAAAAGTTTTAACTTTTGAGATACAGGATGGTAAAGTTTAAAAAGAAAACCTTTTTTTTCATCCCAATCCTGATGCTATTGTAGATAACTGCATGAAATTTGATACACGTCTTCTATGCATTAAGGAACATACAGATTTACTCAGCTTAATTACATATGCACGCCACTGGTAGACATTTCTAAAATTGATTGTTAATAAAAAATGCCTTTTTATGCATAAAAGACGTGTATCAAATTTCACACAGTTATTTATCTATAATAGCATCAGAATTAGGAGTTAAAAAAATGTTTTTTTAAAACCCTGTATGTCCAAAATTAAGACTTTTAGGTTCATGTTAAACTTTTTTCCTAAAAAGGTCCAAGAATCAGCCCTCTATAATATTAACACGCAATAGGAAAACGCCCTGTATAGTACTTAACAATGACGCCCCCTGTACAAAGTAATATGACAGACAGAGACAAACGGTCACTTTTGGCATACCCGAATAACCCAAAGTCGAACTGCATAAGTTGAAATTTTGATAAATCTTATTCACTGGAATCAGTGCTGGCTCTCCTACTATAACTACATTGATGTGTTAATTTTGGAAAAATATGAGTTCTGTAGTTTTTCAAATACTAATTGCAATATTAGATATTTTTTGACACCCGGTATTGAACAGAAAATTAATTATTTTGAAGCAGTTTATTGACAGCTACTTTATGAACAATTTTACAAAATATTTGGAAAAAAACTAAGCCAATTTGAGGTTGACGGCTGTGATTCTAATGGTTCGATTTCTTCTAAATCGTTGTCTTCCTCTGAAAATGATGAGGTTTCGTCGTCACTACTTGAAAATCCCAGTGTGATGACTAAATCATTAATAACCATTTCAATTTTGCCATCTACTTCCCAGTATTTATCTTCAATAGAACAAATATGTTTAACAACATACGATTTCCAATTTTCAGACGATATTGAGTCAATCGCTTCTAATGTTATTTTATTTAAATCTTTAATTGAAAGTTCACCGGTGTTGCGCTCTCGAATATATTTTTTTACTCCTGCCCATGCAAGTTCAATAGGGTTGAGGTCGCACATGTATGGAGGCAGCCTTCAAGATGTATGACCGAGGTTACGGAAAAGACCGTCAAATTTATACTTTTTTTCTCTAGGCTTGTTGGCTGATATTACTTCATATAATTGATATTTTCTCCATGTTGGATCACATACAAGGTTGTTCGATTTAAGCCACGATATCAAATGAGCTTTTCTAGAGTATTTAGTTGACACTTTATCTTCTACGTGAGAATGATAAGAGGCATTATCCATTACCACGACTGATTTGGGAGGAATGTTAGGTAGAAGCTTCTCGAGCAACCACTTTTCAAAATTATCTCTATTCATCTGCCCATGATAGTCTCCAGTTGTTAGTCCCGAGCGAAAAACTAAAGCAGCACCTAGAACAAATCCGGCTTCTGAACCAGCAGGAACTCTAATAAAGCGACTACTAGAGCGGATTCCCTGAACACTTTCACTTTGCCAGCATTTGTTCACTGTCATATCACTATCTACCTAGGTTTCGTCTAGATACACAGCATTGCGTCCTTCTTGCCTATATTGCCTTACAGTTGATAGATATTTCACACGCTAGTGAAAAATATTTGGTCTATCAATGAGCAATTTTCTTTTATTTTGGCACTTACGCCAAACAAAACCATTTGATCGTAAAAGCCGATTTAAGGTTTTATACCCGTACGGAAAATCTATTTTGTTCTTTACAGCACGAAGTAGGGGTTTATGGGTCGGAACCTTCTTCAAGTTTACATAAAAATCCTCTATTGTTCGTCGAATTACTTGAAAATCACCATCGTCAATTTTATCTTTGTATGATAATCGGGGTCTTTTTTTACCAGGAGGTTTTAGTTTTGTTCTCTTTGAATTTTTCTTACGCTACTTTCCGAAACACCAGTGTAAAATGCAGCGCGTTCTGTTCGATTTTGAATTGGAATAGTCAAACTATTATTTTCAGCTTCTCTAGTACAGGCCTCTATAACGCTCGCAATAACTTCACGTGCACCGCTTTGAATTGTTTTTCCTCTTTTGCTCGCCATCGTAACTTCGAAATAAAAATTCAAATTCATCGCATCGCATTTATATAGAAATGAAAACAAATGCTCGAAATGTATAGGTGCCACTGGAAATAGCTTGAACCTTCTAGCGGCAAGTGCATGGAGACTCTAGGCACATCCCATGTTTCGAAACAGCTGTCAAACTGAAATAAATTAGAGGAAATTACTAGGCAAAAATAGTTTGTTTATTTATAATATTAATTTTATTATCATTTCCCAGAATATAGTAAATAGAAGAAGTATGGCAAAGTGTAAGATAATCTATTAAATTATTCTAAATATAAGATTTTTAAACAAAAAAATTTTATTCTGTCTAAAAAAAAGCACATTATTTAAAAGTATACATACGAATGTATTTCCCAATTTCAGATTTATCAACAACATGATCATAATATTTGTCTTTGAATAACAAAAAAATGTTATGTGTGTGCTATTTATTTTTACTAATAGTGCAGTCAATCTACAGGAAAATTTCCTGCATCCCTCATCGTTTTTTTTATATAAACCTGCGTGTGTGTGTTTTGGCTCAATTGGAACCAAAAATAAACCAATTCCTTCGTTTTCAAACAACCTACGGATTGCAAATTTCGACATGTATTTAAAAAAGGAGAAGGCCATGGAAATTTTGTTCAAGGTATCTTTAGTTTAAGGAAAAATGAACACAGTGTCGCGAAAACACCATCTAGGAGAAATAATAACGGAGATCCCTGCAAAAGTATCGAAAATAGAACACCCTGTAAACGTAGACATAGGCATAGAGTTTGTGGACTACATTTGATCACCAAAAACAATGTTAGCACGTCATAAAAAGTAGTTAACAATAGTATGAACATATAAAATAAAATACGACAAAAACAATACAAAACCGTACAAATAAAAAAAACATATTTAAGTATATAATTAATACAATCAACTAAAAGTAACAGTTGTATAAGAATGAGAGCAGCCATATCTCTGACACGGAATAAAATGAATTTTAAAGTAATTGCTTCTTGATCTTAGTTTTAAAACTTGAAAGATGGAAAGATTTTAAGAAGATTGGCAATTTATTATATAATTTGAAATCTAATGCGTTTTGCACCGATTTTTCCAATCTAAATTTAGAGAGTCTTATAAAAATTAGCAGATCGAGCGTTATAAAAGTGAATTCGTATTCCAAAAGCCAAAATTTCTATGAATCTCTAAAAGTTGATAGTAAATAAAAAGACAGGGTAAAGGCAAAACTTGCAATCTGATAATATGAGGTGGTTTGCAGTGAATCCTAAGTCCAACCCCTGAGATAATACGAAAAACTTTTTTCAGCCTGAAAATCTTCGGTGCAAAAGATGAACCTTTCTAGAGGTGAACACCATAAGAGATACGTGAGTGCAAATGTGAAAACATGCATATAGAGGTGGGTGTATTTGAATCAATGTTTCTACTAAGTTGTCTAATAGCGAAAATAGAGGTGAACAACTTATTTTGCAAGGACGACACATACGAATTCCAGCTTAAGCAGTTATCCAAATGCTGGGATATCCAGCAATTGTACTGAGGATTCACAAATATGATCACGATTATTTGATTACACCAATACCTGAGTTCTGTTGTCATTAAGTTTCAGATAATTATGTGTTAACTAGATCCAGGCAAGATGTAAAACCTCGCTTATCTCGCTTTGCACTAGAAATTCGCTGCTAAAGGAAATCAAAATCATATTAGAAGACACATCAATCAGGCAATAAATAATGAAACATGTCGTTATTGTTAATAGCAAAAAGTAAAAGCCCCAGAACAGAGCCTTGTGGAACACTACTTCCTACAGATTTGGACTCTGATAAGTACTTGATAAGAAGAGGAGT
This sequence comes from Kuschelorhynchus macadamiae, assembly GCA_030620095.1. Lineage (NCBI taxonomy): Eukaryota > Metazoa > Arthropoda > Insecta > Coleoptera > Curculionidae > Kuschelorhynchus > Kuschelorhynchus macadamiae. Next base: position 782,065 of record JAUTXW010001204.1, on the reverse strand, counting down.
TCTCAACTAGAAATCTTCCGAGTAAAGCTAATTTACCGATTTTTTAGTAATTAATTTTATCATTATTAATTTTACAATCAGTATGTAAAATTAAATTCCGAAAATTGTATTAGCAAATAATATCGTCGTTATAGAATGTGTCGAAACGACCTGATTGTGACGATCTAGCAATGGGCTACATTTGCAGTTAAATTTTATTGAAACGTCAGCAATTGAACATAAATGGAGTTTTGTCAGCTCGCCCGGAACACAAATAACCATTTAGTTTATAATTCGGATCCAAACCTAAGTTCGGAGCACCTAAACCGATCGCAATTTACTGGCTATTGTATTTGGCGTCCCAAATATATTATTTTAATCACTGTGTTTGCACCTTCTATCTTTGTTCAGTAACATCATCATACAGCTGATGAATCCGTAACAACTCTAAAATGTTTTCAAAAGGGATATACAAAGTTAATGGAATATGAGTTCAGTTGTTTTCATAAATATTTGTGTTAAGTGTGCGAAAGCACTATCTATATTTCAAATTAAAATATAATGAATTAAAAAAATATTTTGCTGAATTTTTTAAAGCTTTTTAAAGAAATTGAAATAGGTTACGTTTGTTATCAAATCCCGGCTTTAATAGATTATAACATTTCTTGTAGGCGCGGGGTAATGTAATCGTATAAAATCATCCTCCCAGTTTTTTGCACATCTTGACATATTAAGGCCTAGATGCCAAAAAAAAACATTTTTTTTCGTTTTCATCGATCTCTCTCTATCTGACGATATGTCTCTGTGTAGCGTAGTTAACACTACAATACTCGCGCACCAAAAAGTCTCATATTTACTCGCGTGGGATACTTTGGACCCCATGCCATAAAATTAAACGTTTTACATATTTAGACAATAATAAGGTACTTCAAATGTTTTATTTTTGTTTTTACATGTTTTATTTATATTTATAATGCAAACATTATTATATAGTACACTTAAAAATATGTATAAACTCAAAAATATATTTTTAATATATTAGTTTTTAATGTATCTAAAACAAAATACTCTAAATTAACAAACAAGAAATAGTTAAATCATTAAAAAAATCTAAAACTAAGGGTTGTTATCTAACACAAAATTAAAAAAAAACAAAATTTAGTCAGAATCACTTTCCGAATGATTTTTTGTTGAGTAACCGCGCATGAATTACAAAGTATAATAGAGTGTTCTTTACATATCAAACATTTGCGTTTAGAACAGGTCGTCCTGGTTTTTCGGTCATTTTTTCGATTACATAGAGCGCATCTTTCTTTTAGAGATGTTAGCTGCTCAAGCGGCTCTGCCTGTGGCTCGACTTCAGTTTCCATTAGGGAAGCTTTATCAATGTTTATTAGTAGACAAGCCTTAGTCCTACGGCGTAGCCAAGTCTCTGGAAAGGCGAAACAAAAATTCTCTCCTCACCGTTTTTTCATAGTCTCTATTTGCGACTTTAAGCAATGACGCCGGCTACGTTCATAAGATGAAAAAAAATCGTCAGTGGCCAGAGCCTAGTGTTTCTACATACACTATACATAACACACATTTTATCCATTATATCTACACCAAATTTAGTTTGGTTATAAGCCATAATGATTTCGGGTTTATTTGTGTTTTTGTCTATATCATCGTCGTGGTGCATAGTGGATACAGCCAATACGTGTTTGTATTTCTTAGGGACAAAAGAAACCACTGTTATATCTTTTTGATATCCGAACATGCTGCTCTCTTCAGGGCGCGATCTAGTATTTACAAATTCAGGCGGAAGTTCCCTTTTATTAGATTTAATTGTTCCTATTATAGGTATTTTATTCTCTTTTGGCAGTTCTAACGCTAATGGTATAGTCACAAACCACATGTCCATGGTTATATTTCTATTTGCATTTTGTATAGGTTCAATCTCTTGACGACATCGGAAGGCGAATTACTAATTTTATAGGGTCCTCCAGGATGGACACCAGCATAAATTTCCATATTTATGGTATTCGTTGTTTTTGGATCTACCATTGTGAACACTTTTAGTCCATATTTCGCTGGCTTAGATGGCAAATATTGCCGAAACCCACACCTACTTCTACATGCAATTAACTGCTCATCAATGCGTAGATAAGAACTGGGAACAAAGGCACTTTTGCAGTTATGTTCTACCATATCAAAAATCTCCCTTATAGCAGCTAGTTTATCAACGTTACACATAACGTCGCATACATTTAATTGCCAAATCTAATACAGCGACATAAAAATCGAAATCTTTTGTAGCTCATTGTAAGATATAATAAATCACAACCAGTGCCATCTGTATTCCATAAATCAAGTATATTTTCTTTGCCAGATTTTTTAACTCCTGCCAATACAAAATGCCTAAAAATCCTTTTATTTCGCAACCGTCTGTGTTCTTTGCATCTCTGTCTCGAAGAAAATTTGACTTTACTTTTTCAATATAAATATTAGTGTACCGAACAATTAGATTTATATTGTTTTCATCAATAAAAATAAAAAATCCTGTATCATGTTCACTTCTTTTAACCATATCCTCTTCATGCTTACTTTCGTCGCTAGCCAATCCTTCTTTATCCTTAGTCTTCATTTCCTTTAATCATGCCAACCACTGATTTGGATTTTTTCTAGCCATTTTGTTCTAAAACCAAAATAAAACGCTCTAAAATATTATATTTATTTGCATATAGTAGTAGTTATCAGTCAATATTTTTTAAAACAATTTCGCTCGCGTGGGGTCTAAAATACTCCAGACGGAATTCTAGGCAACACTGTCAGAATAACGCGAGAAGAATCGTCATATCAGCGTGATTCAGCAGACTGCCGGCAAGGATTAGCACTCAGCCAGCGACCGACGGCGCACTCCCCTTCACTAGGAAAAAATCGCGGTTAAATAATGCGTGAGCTCCAAAATACTCCGCGCGAGTAGCGGAGTGTTAAAAAAATACTTGTGCGATTGACTTTAAAAGTTTTCTCGGGGTGATAAGGCGATCGACTAATAACATTTTAATTAAAATCCAATATTACCAATTTCTACAGCAGAAATAATAGCCATGAAGAGCTTCCACGATTAAGAAAATGTAATTCTACCAGCAGAAGGAACTGCGTTAGCTTCAGACCGAAGTTCTTCGTCTTCGAACTTCACTAGGTATATCAACAACCTATAAAATCACATTGCTTAAAGAATTATGGAATTTTCTTCATATTTTTATTTGTATTTAATGAATTTTGATAATAACGTATGATGCTTAGTCTCGGCAAAGTTTACAGACTATTTAATTCTGTAAACTTTATACCGATACCATACATGGTCTTGATCTTGTTTCGATCTCGGTCTTGCCTCCGTCTCGAGATTATGATTTTTTTTTTTCACAATTCACTTTTACTTAATAAAAAATTTCATTACACAAGAATAGTATGATGTTTTTCAATAAGTTAGTAGATATGTACTTATTAAACTTAGCTGAAATTTATTTAACTATTATCATTTGCCAATATTGGGCAATATTATTATTGTATGTACACTATTTAAGAAATCAAACACAAGATGCTAATTCAACAAAAGAATATTTTTGACAAAATTAAAGAAATCAGTCTACCTCTGTTGAGAGATACTATTGTCGAATGTAGCCATTCATCTAAAATAATTTAGAGAATACTTTTCGAGACCGTGACCGAGAGTTTCGTTACCTTAGTCTCTGTCTTAGTCTTGGTGTCGATAGATCAGTCTCGATCTCAGTCTCGATTCAAATTTACAGGTCTAGATTTCAGTCTCGGTCTAGATGTCGCGACCGAGACCATGGTCTTGTGAACACCCAGTCAGGGAAAAGGACAATAGGGATACACAAACAAATAATTTAAAGACTTTTTTTAACACACATGGATGAAACCAGCATAATGTAACGAGAGTGTTCATTCGAAGCAGAACCGATGCCGATAAGTGGGGCGTTGAAGAGTGGAGCATGTCTGTGGCGGGTTGGGGAAACCATATGGCCTCGATTAGCCGATTTGCTATCATGCTATAGGTTCCACGAGAACTTAGTTGGTAGACTAATGAACCGGTATGACAGAGTTTGTGGGTTCAAATCCCAGTTGAGGATAGACTTTTTCCACTTTCTATTGTCTTTAATTTCAAAAGAATTTTCTAATTTGAACACCCTTTACTTTAGAGTCAATGTACTCTTACTGTCAGTTTCCATAATTTCAGAAAAATTTAAATGCCCGAACTCTTGAGCGTAGTTTGAGGGTGCACCATCCTGCTGCAACCTGATGTAATTAGTTGATACTGCATTATTATGGAGAAATTTTGGGGTGTAAATTAATAAAAGTATTTTACACTAGTAAAAAAGATTTTAGGAGGCTAAGGAAACAATTGCGCCAAAGCCGGAGCCCGACATTGCAACCCAAACTGTGATTTCCGGGCTATGCAGAGGCCTGTGGTGTTTAGTTTTAAGATTTTCTTCTTACCAATAGCGATAATTTTGAGTATTCACATAGCCATTAAGGTGGAAATGAGCCTCATCGAAGAATAAGATGTTGTCGACTGCTGGAACTCGGATTCATTATTTCGTCAGCGAATAAAAATCAGCGGGGTTCGTCGGTTTTAATTCTTGCACCAACTGAATCTTATACGGGTGCATGTGTAAATCTTTATACATCTGCTAGCTTTCGTGTCGATAAGTTTGGTTGTCGGCGCACGGACGCTTTCATTGTTTCTTGCTGACGTTCGACGACCGGCGGTGTGTTTATTTAACGTTGAACCAGCGCAAAACGAAAAGTTGTCGAAATCTACGAAACAAAAAACAAAACGAGCGGTCCTCTTCTATATAGCGCTGCATGGCGACTATTCCTTGACCCAAACTATTGTTTAAGACCGACCCTAACATCCTCCCCCTCCTAGCAAATTTTTTATGAGGCAACCATATATTAACTAAATAAAAAATAAATAAGTTTTTACGCCATATTTTTTTATTTCATATTCAACGGTATTTCTTTTATCATAAGTATTCCGATATCCCGGAGGAAACTACTAAGTTAGGTTTTTGATTTTTTATTCTAGCTAAACCAGGAAGAACTAAAACTTAACAGCCTGCTCTCGTGAAACACCCTGTACCTTTCATAAGCGAGCTTGTGTTCCTTCTATGGGCCAATTATTTTTGTCGCAGTTAAACTCACGATAATTCGCAACAATGCCGTGTTTGTCATTATCAAAACGCCAACGTCGATTTCCGTTTTTGGTTTATTTATACGCGGCCTCCAAAACGTATAATACACGTATATAATTTTATAAATTTTATGCCGCCCACAGGGCACACCGTAACGTTTTAGTCTGTCTTTTAAATTTATATACGAAATACCTCTTCCTTATAATTATCTAACTTTTATGCATTTAAATTGCCTCAAATTAAGAGCTAAATTATATATAATAATAAAGTCGTATCGAGTTGTCATAAAGAAGAGCGTGGACCGTTCTTGAATACGGCTTTTTGGGGGTGCGTCAACTTTTTTATGAAGGTGTGACCTGGCTAGGCTTTCCTGTATCTATTAACTAAAGAAATAAAAAGTAACTGATGTAGAAAACAATAAAGAAACTTTATAACTATAAACCAAAAATAAATCGACTGCGACCAGCAGATATGAGAAATTTAAACTAGGCAATAGGTTTTACCAAGCTTTTTGATACTTCCGTATACTTCAGTATACTGTCTTTTTAAACATTTCATTTGGCCGCCCTTTTGTTTCGCAATCTTAAATTTGTACCACTGCACCTGTAGTTCTTTCTTAGTTACAATGGTCTATAGAAACCAATTCTACTTTCGTTTCAAAGCTTCCACATGCACCGTACATGGCTTTAGTGACGGTTTATGGCTTTAATAATTATTTTATTGTCGAACTTGGTGCTAACCGAACCGAAAAATAAAATTATCCAGAAAAAATACTCATCTTTAAGCAGCAAATTCGGAAGTTATTGAAAGAGTTTAAAGTTTACAAACGCATCAAACAGCAACGGCCAAGCAAAACGAAAGTCTCAACAACAAAAACGTCCAGAAGAACCGCTCATCACCACACTGTGGAAGAAAAAGTTACCAGCTCATTATAAACATCGAAAACCAAATATCTTTCACGATTTGTCAAGAAGGTTAATCAGATGGAATTAGAAAAATGAACTGCAGATTCTTTACCGTAAACCGGGGCTACTTGGACACCCTTTAATTACTTATTTTTCAATAATTCCTAAATTAATCAATATTTTGGTCTGCAATAAATTTTACTATACCAACAATACCAAAATACATCTCAAATGTTTGAAAAATTTTTGAAACCCGGTGTTGGGGCAACTTCGTCACATTTGAAAAATATGTTGAAAATATCATTATAAATGGGTCTGATGGCCATGTTACCCCTGCGAAATAAAAATGGACCTGTGTATGTATGTTGTAATGTTTAAATTCGACTTTGAATTGTACTTAAATGAGAAATTAAAAATCATAAGGTTGAGAAAAAACTTTATTTCATAAGAAATATGTGAAAATAACAATAATAAAGGGATATATGAACAACATAAAGAAAACACACTTTCTAAACACACTTAAAAAAATGTTACACAAACAAAATATTATTATTCCCTAGGAACAAAGTCTTTGTCGGCGATAGAATCGTCACTGTCTTCACTATACTGGTCTTAGGAATCTTCGCATCGTTCGCACGTATAAAAGGGATCTTTAATTGCATTATTGCAAGGGCCGCAGATCCATATTTGACATTGGACACATTTAATCCACTCAAGTCTTCCCCTGTAGTTCTTTCAGTTGCATTGACAAATCCCACATTTTGCATTTGAGTCGCTATTTTTTTTGCCTTTCACTCTTCTCTGTTGGGCGCACTTTGGTCTTAACTTTCTTTTTGCTTTGCCTGATTACTCCGGAAGTTCCGGGAATTGTCTTTGTGGCATTCTGCAAATCAGAGATAGAAGAATCATTCTTTTCTGCGGAGTCAACTTCGCATGCTATATTCAAAGCTAAATTTTTGCCAGCCTCTAATTTTTTGCCGCGTTTTTCCTTTTGATTTTATCCACGAGTCCCTCAATGTTCTTTCAAAAGATTCACCAAGGATTCATCTAGAGCTCTGCCTATAGCTGTGCTATCTTCCTCTGCTAATCCACCTGGACTCCTTTTACTTATTTTCTCTTACTGATTTGGAAATGGCATTCCATAATCTAGAAAGTAAGAGATGGAACTGCTCTTTTGGAAGATTGCCAGGATATCGGCTTTCTTTTCTCCAGTCGTCAAGAATCTTTCGCCAACACTTTTTCATTGGACCAAATACAGCAACATCTAGTGGCTGCATTAAGTGGGTTGCATTAGCAGGGAATGGAGTTATGTAGATATTGTTCTCTTTGCAGGACTGAATGACGCTGGCTGGCGAAAAGTGGCTGGCAAGGTTATCACCTACAACAATAGTAGTAGCTCCAGGTTTTCAAGTCTCTTTGATACGAGGCAAAAGGAATTTAAAAAACCACATCTTGAAGAGGTTCATATTAAACCATTCGCTAGGACTGTTAGCATATATTATTCCAGGGAGTCCAGCTTTTGTTCAATTTTCATATAAACTGGCCGACTTGTAGACAACTAACCACCATTGGCATTTCCACACACCATTATACTAATTGACGTTCGAGAGTGATTTTGTACCCTCTCAACTCTCTTGGTATTTCGAGGAACGACGACCTTTTTTGCTCCAGGATCATCCGTTATATTTGTTTCGTCATAGTTGTAAAGGTTGAAATTGGCTGTATCATTTATTGCATTGGTAATATTCTTGAAAAAGTTTAAAATATCTTCGCAATCTACGGAAGTTCTTGATCTTTTGTTATTGGAAGCAAGACGAACTGACAGCTGGTTTCTCTGGATAAATGAATTGAGGAAATATTCTCCAGGAATATTGTTTTTGAAAAGTGTAACTGCTTTTTTGTTTCTGAAGATATTTTGAGATAACGGTCCGTACATCCAACCGAGTTAGAGGAAACCCCCAATCGGCTACAATACAAAAGGTCTCTGCAATAGTCAGGTCCTGAACTCCTTCCAAGAAGCTTCCTTACTAATGTTGTACGAGGTATTGAGGTATGTAGGTTTTGGATGCCAGTTTTTTTGACATACCAGCTTGAACGGCCGCCATAGCATTTTCCAGGTCCTTGTCTTTGAAGTTACTATAGGGTTTGGAGCCAGGAGTCTTTCTGTAGTTTCGCACCATTTTTAGTTCTTAGTTATCTAAAACAAAGGAGAAAAACCTGTAAAAATAGAAAAAAAGAAAACAAAGAACAAAAAATATATAAATAAACAAAACCATATCGTTGGTGTCCAAGTTAACCCCGGAGTGTGCAAGTAGCCCCAATTTACGGTAGTCTTCATAGGTAAAGTAGCATGTCCAAAGATAATTATCAATAGGAATTCCATGAAAATTAAAAAGTAAAATCAAACGTAACCTAAAAGCCTGGAAGAAAGAAAAAACTTTTCTCGTGCATTCACATTATAGAATGGCGTCACGTTTTAATCTTTTACTTGATGTTATCAGCTACAGTAACGTCAATAGCATTTTCCTTCGATACAAAACTAGTTTAGATAATTAAAACCTAGCCGATATTACAGTCGCGTGACTCAAACGATACAAGATCACAAAAAATAACTCTCAAAATATCTGGCAGTCTGCTCTCGACCTGTTGTTCAGGAAAATAGATCTAGCAATTTGCTGGGTCCGAATAAATAACCTTCGAAGTGCAGAAGAAAGCAAGCATAAAATAGTTTTTACAAGATATCCCTGACATCTTAAGGCCACTCCTTCCACTAGATAAGTCACTTGTTCATTCTCCAGTGGACTCACTAAAAGCTCGCCTGGCTGCACATGAATAGAATATAAGATCTTAGCATAGGAATTGTGTAGTCTTTGCTTAATAGTGGTTGGATATACTACTCAATTGAAACGTTCTAAACAAATAACAAACAAAGACAATGGAAACCTGAAAATTTTCTTTTAATAATAGCTAGCCCTAAACAAGATTAACACTAACTCAAAATTAGAGGAACCCATCTTTCAACTACCATAGCTTTTTAGGTGGTAACGATATAAGGATGAAAAATGCACATTTCCTCTTAAGAAAGACACAAATGCGAAATTCAACTGTTTATTTAGGCTTAGGATAAACTTTAAACAACTTGAAAAACTACAAAAAACAAAGTGGCGATGCAAAAATTTTCTATGTACAGCCTTCTTTATTTGGTGTGCTTGCCACGAGCTGGAATAACTTCAGGATTGTGCTTTCCCATTCTTCAACTAAATATTCTTTAAACTGTATAGGGTTTAAGGTACATTTGAATGCCTCTTATAAATATATAGGGATTTATAGACTCTCACCTAAAGTGGAAAAATCACATAAATTTTATCATAAACACCATTAGATCATTCTTATATAGGATCAAATTTTGTTCAAGGGTTTTAAATTTTAAAAGAAATTGTAATCGTGTGTCACGGTACCATACAAAGTAGGCTTCTAGATAGAATTTTCGGTTATGGACACTCATTTAAAAAAACTTTAAAATACTACAAAAAAAATCATTAAAATTAGCCTTAAAAAAGAACATAGCTACCCATCAGACCTTGTTTTCAAGAAATTAAAGCTCTTTGATATCAGACAACTTTATTTTTATATCCTGATTATTTACTTAAAATAAAAATTAAATGTACGATAACAGAAGTAGCTTACCATTAAAAACTAGACAAAAGAACCATTTTAAAGCTTTAACCACACGAGATTAGGGAAATACCCTCTCTTTTGTTCATGGTCGTTCGAGCCTACAACGAACCAACATGAACCTTTAACAGGAACAACTTACGGCCATTCAGGCTTCACTATACCAGCCCCTAAAGAAGCAACACGAAGCTCTTAGAGGAACAAATGTTTCACCCTTTCAGACGCCACCATACCAGCTTCTAAACGAGCACCTAACCAGTCTCTAGAGGAACCAAATCGTACGGCCACTAGATGCCGCCAATGCAACACCTACAGAGACGCTACCTAGCCCCAACAGGAGCTTCATATACGCCGTACAAGTAGCCGAAAAATCGATTCAACGGCTATGGAAGACACAAACAAACTAGCCCTAGAATTAGAAAATTTTGGAACAGAACTTGCACATTTACCAGCCAACTACCAAAAAGACGCATCGTCTAGAAAAATACAGAGCTATATCGCAGCCCGTAACCAATCCATCGAAAAGATATGGGAAAAGGTCAGAAAGATTCTCTCTCACTTTAAATTTTGTATTTATGGTGGAACAAAATGGCGCCCAATAACAATGTTTGAAATGATACTTTATATGTGTTACTATACGAAACAGTGTAGATATTAATGTTTTATTGTTCGGTTTTCCCTTATAACTACAGCTTCAGGAGGACCAGTAATGCGAAAGCCGTTCTGCTACGGTAAACTTGTCAGGGTTGTGCCGCCCCCTTCTTAACTTTTACGTAACCATATCTCGCGCTAGACAACGTTAACGGGGCTTTAATGGCGTCACATATTGCGATCCCTAATTGTCCAGCTCGCGCTTCTCTATTTAATAAAGCACAACTGCGAATTCTATATTGTCCTTTGGGCCATTTGCCTGCCAGGATTAAAGCGAATAATGAGTTTAATTTCGCGCTCCTCTACGGACGCTCCGGGCTGTCGTTTTACGGCGGCTCCGTGTACTTTAACACTTTTTGGAGCCAAATTTGCCACGAATACCTTACGCCAAAATAACTTTATGCCGCCCGGAATGTCGCCGAATCGTTTTGGTCTTGGGTTAATTGCCGTGTTGTGCGCTCTTATTGTTACATTGTCGTTTATGTATTGCACAAGTTACTTTCTTACAGAGTGTTGTTAAGTAGAGCTACAGTCGCCGTCGTGATAGGAAAGAAACCATAAAACAGACTAAAATAATAGTTTCAACGCTGGAGCCAATTAAAAATTTATAGTTCTTTAGTTTAGTTGACCGTGTCAAATTGCTTGCCGATGTTTCGCTTGCAATGTAACGAGGCATCTTCAGGGGTCTTTACTGCACAAGATCAAAACACTGAATGCGCTACGACGATCAGAGTTCAGGTTTTTATACCCGTGCCTGATAATATCAATTGATTCTTTAATTTTTCGTTTATAATAACCCGAGACTGATGCAAGAAACTTGGTCTGTTGTATGCTGGTGTTCAGTGACAACGGATTGAACAATTTATTCTTTACTTACACATTTTTCATGTTCATTAAGTCACTACTTTATTCCCAGAATGTCCAGATTATAGAATGTGTTACCATATTTTCTTTTTTCTACTAATCTACAATAATTTAAATACCGCATCAATCAACTTTCTCTTTACAAGAACCACGGCACCTAGGACTTAGATCGAGAAAAGTGTCTCTAAGAGACCGGAGTAAAGTTAAAAACGTTATCAACAAAAAATTAAAATCAAGTCAAAAGTCTTAAATATATTTGATTAGACTAAGTCTTATATGTCTAAGGTGACTTGTTTCGTCCAACAACAACATCATTAGACCTAAAATGAACTAATTTTAAACACAAAAATAATAAAAGTATACAAGCATTTATACCTACTAACACCAAATAAAAATAAAGTAAATGTATACGAAACAAAACGTTACAGACTTAATAGGCGTTAAGTAGTCAACACTGACAAGAACGAAGGGTAGAACAGTTCAGAAAAATTCTATAGAGGACATTGACTTAAACATCAGAAGAGCAGAAATTGGCTAAGGAAAAATGAGCTGGCAGTTTGTCCATATATGAAATGAAACAACAGTTAAATAATCTTGGTAATTGATAATCTTAAAAAGAAGAGAGGCAATTATGACATAATGATAAGTTAACAGTTGACAATCTAGCAGCTGTTTATATTAATCAATGTTATTGAAAACTAAATGTTCAAAATTAAAAACATTGTTACCGCAATCAAAAACTTGGCTTTGGTCATCTCCATGACTCGTTCGTTTATAGTCGTTAAAAGATGAACATTCTTAAAAAACCGAATCACTTTGAAATAAAATACGAACCCTTACTATTCTTGTTTTCTCTTTTTAAGTTCGATTACGTCATTTCTCAAATAAGTCTAATAAGTCCTTCAGGGATGGAAAAATAGTGGTTTGAAGACAACAAATAATTTGCAAACGAGGACTTGGTGTTGAAAATATTAGTGCTTTTATACTTATTAGATAAAGAATGATGTTTCTGTACTCCGGTGGAAATCTTTCTACCCGACTGTGTAGGTAAGTCGTGGGAAAATCGGAACATTGTAAAGAATAAAGACCAGAGTTATATAGATGATGTGTTTTGTCTTTTAGTTAGTTAAGCTTCCTAATATCATTATAGATGATTTGATTCTGTTATTGAACACAGTATTGGAACAAAACTTTTTTAAATTCCACACCGGTTTAGCTATGGGGTCTTGTTTATCACCGTTCTTATGCAAAATCTTTATCAATAGTCTAGAACGGCGAATTTTTGAAATGTCCTTTTCAAATAAAATTATATCTTATAAGAAACACCTTGACGACATTTGTTTAATTTGGTCTGGAAATGATCGGGACTTTAGAGCGTTCTTGGATTAGGTCAACAATCTGCACAAATACATAAAGTCCACATTTGAAATGGAAAATGAAGGTAGGCTTTCTTGATTTGCTTTTAGTACACGAAGAGAGTTAAAACTTGAAATATACCGTAAACTTACTTCAACAGATAAAATCATACAATTTACATCAAATTCGCCTTTTTCCATAAATTTGCAGCTTTGAACTCTTTCTTATATAGACTGTTCAATATACCCTTGAGTAGAAATTCTTTTAACAACGAATTAAATATCATTCAAAGCTTAGCTCTTAACAATGGTTTTCCAATGAAAACGTTTTACAAGATCTACTACAAGTTTGTTAATAAATATAAGCTTTCTTTCAACATAATACACAATAACGGGAACAGAGCTCGGAATGTTAGATCAATGACATTTTTTGGTGACTAATGTATCTAATTTGCAAAATTCTTTAAGTGTTTTGATATAACAATTGCGCTTAAGACTTAAACAACATGAGAAAACATTTGGTTAAACTAAGAGAAAAAATCGATAAATACCTTTACCCGGAACTTTCTTCCAAAAGTAGAGATCCAAGTCAGTTCAGTACATAATCACATCAGTCATATGTTGCATAAACTGTTTCTGCATTTTTGTTCCATCATATTGGGTCCCCACCAAAATGTTTACCATTTCCTCTCTACCTATACCACACTTAACTTTAAGGCGTAATTTAAAATAAATTCAATAAGTATCACATATTCACATTTAATTTTCCTGCAAAATTTTAAATCAATTGAATAAGATTTTTTACGTTGATTTTTTAAATATTTTATTTGGCCGTCATTTTGTTTCTCCGTCTTAAATTGAAACCCATGTTATCAGTCTTTACCTACTCCCTTGGTCCGCAGATATCCCAGATATTAAGTTTCTGAATAGTTTTCATTAACGATCCTCTTGCTCTTAAGTAAGAGTGGTGTATTATTTGGGGTTGGGATCCGGTAAAAAACAACTTTTTTTAAACTGCCGACATTTCACCAATTTACTGTTGCATCCTCAGGACACAAAGAGTTTATATCCTACGTAAAACTTTTATTAGCCTGGCTTTGCTACAAGGCAGTCGCCAGATTGCTCCCCGACTGGGGCTTAGTCAGAGCTGGGGCATTCCTCCCAGATGAGTTACATCTTATTCCAGTTTGGAGACGTTATCGGTACGATATCCGGATGGCGAGCTCTAAACTCCCGGATACCCTGAATCTTTAAAATCCTCTTGATTTTTCCTCTTTTTTATTTCTGAAATGCATCCTGGCTTCCACTAGGTGTCCCTTGAGAGTACTACTGTTATCACGAGATATTCTTTGTAGAACTGCGGCAGACGAACGGGACAGAATGCAGGAACAACTAGGCCTCACACGTTCACAGCGTCTGCTCCCTTTCTAGCGAGGTTGTTAGTTTCCACACTGAGCGGTTGAGTCTCCCGTTTTCCCCCGAAATAAAGCAGCAAAACCAAACACGTGGAACCACTTATGTTAATAACACAGAGGTCTGCCTTCGACGAGACGAACCGGAAGACTGTTAGCCTTTACCTATTCTATTGATCGGCAGATATTTCCTAACACCGCTGTAACATAACAACAAGGATCGTTAAAGAAAATCATTTAGAAACTTAATATCTCTTAATATCTGGGATATCTGCGGACCAACGGAGTAGGTAAAGACCGATATTATGGGTATCATGCAGGAGATACAATTTATATGTGCCCTGAGGATGCAACAATAAAGTTGCGAAACGTCGACGGTTTGAAAAAATTTTGTTATATATATATATATATATATATATATATATATATATATATATATATATATATATATATATATATATATATATATATATAAAATATATAAATATATATATATACGTATATGTATCCTGAGGATGCAGCAATAGAGTAGCGAAACGTCGAAAATAAAAAAACAGATATTTGTTTTTTTACTAGATCCTAACCCCAAATAATACACCACTCAAACATAAAAGCAAGAGGATCGTTAATGAAAACCATTTAGAAACTGGGAAATATCTGCGGTCCAAACGTAGTAGGCAAAGACTGAAAATATATGTTTCATGTAAGATATAGAATCTATATGTGTCCTGAGGATGCAACAATAAAGTGTCGAAAAGTCGACAATTTCATTTCAAATAAGTCTTTTGTTTTTTTACTGGATCCTAACCCCAAGTAATACACCACTCTAACATAAAAACAAGAGGATCGTTAAAGAAAACTATTTAGAAACTTAATATCTGGGAAATATTTGCAAAAAAACGGAATATGTAAATACTTATAATATGTGTTTCATGCTGGATATAGAAACTACATCTGTGTTCTGAAGATGCAACAATAAAGTTGCGAAACGTTGACTATTTAAAAATAGATCTTTTTATTTTTTTTATTGGATCCTATTCCGAAATAATACACCACAAAAGAATTGTTAAGAAAAACCATTTAGAAACTTAATATCTGGGTAACATATGTGGAACAACGAAGTAAAAGTACTGATAATATGGGTTTCATGCAGGATATAAGATCTATGTGTCCTGAGGATGCAACAATAACGTTGCGAAACGTAGACAATTACTTACTTGTTTCTTTTACTGGATCTTAACCTCAAATAATACACCAGGCTAACAAACATTTTTTAACATTGTTCCGCCATATTGGATTTTTAACAAAATATTAAGAGGCCATCCCCATATGACCCCTAATTTTTGATTAAAATCGGGTCAATAGAGTAAGTAGTATTTAAGCTATGTCGCGAACTCACACACAGACCGACAGATGGACCGACGGAATTGATAAAACATGTTTTTTGGCATCTAGGGGCGCTAAAACATGACGATATGTAAAGCCTGAGAGGGTGATTTTCTTCACGATTACAAAAATTTTATTTGGCCGCAATTTTGTTCTGCCGTCTTGAATTAGTAACAGAGTTTTACTAGTTGAGCCCTAACCACAATTAGTTATGGTACACAATTTGAAATCAGTCTATTAGGTAGTTTTTTCAGGTTGAATTTTTGATTTCAATATAATACTTGATGTTTTTGCAAAATTTAAGCTAAATTGGATGAGTAGTTTTTTAATAATAATTTTTTTAACACTTCACTAGGCTGGCATTCTGCTTCGCCATATTGGATTTTTACGAAAATCTTACCAGTTCATCCTCATATGACCCTTAAATTTTGACCAAAATTTGAAGTCAATCGGATAAGAAGTTTTTTAGCTACGCCGCGAACAGGCAGACAGACAGACATACCGACGGAATTGAGAAAACATGTTTTTCGTCATCTAGGAGACCTTTCACTTTGATTTTAATTTTTTGTTGATAACGTTTTTACCTAGTACTTAGGCACTCAGCCTAAGACTGCTTATAAAAAAAACAAGATTAAAACACTGAATTTGACGTGGTCTAAATTTAAGAATCACAATTTTTAAACATTCCTACTATATTACGTGACGTAAATAGTTAAAAAAATAATAAAATGTAGATATAAACCCAGTTCAAAATATAAAAAAACCCTGTACATTGCACTATTCAACCCAGCTAAATATACGTAAATGATTATCTTTTGTTTCGCTTTATATGGGCGAGAGATTTTTTCAATCAGACGCATCGGATCTATAAATTATACATCGGCCCTCTATTTGCGATACAGAGATAAACCCGTCTACATTGTTTGTACAAGTGTGTAGGCGGCGAACCATTATAAGAACCACATGCTATGCCGGCGACTGATTTGTAGAGAACCAGCGTTTCGGTTGCGATTGCAATTAATCATCGGGGCCACGCCTCCTATTGTGTCGCCTCGCGATGATCGATGGTCCATATCGAGTTTCAATTTATCTTTGGAGTATTGGCCGATACACTGTCTCGGCCACGGGTGCATATGGGCCTTGTTGTTGATGCATGTGCGTGGGCGCTTCTCTAAAGCTTTATAATTGGTACTCGGTAGTAGCGCATTTACACAAAGAAAGTCCTCTGGATCGAATATAAATCATAAATAATTCATGGAATTTTCTAAATGAATACCAAAATAGAAAATGAAACAAAATCATTTCAAAAACTGTAGGTACCTTAATGGGCAAAGGTTGGGTTTGTCAGTATACATTTTGTTTGTAAACAGTTTTTGAAAAGCTATCGTATTGCAAAAGTACAGGGTATCCCATTTTGTGGGGTATCTCCCTTTTTCTGAAACTAAAGATAGAGCCAGTAGAATTTTCATAACCCTTTTGATTTTTGAGATACAGATACGTTTTTAATAATTTCATAATAAGTATACGGCGTCAAGTCAAAAAGTTATCGGACCCTACTTTATTTTTTTAAGTGGGACACCCTGTATATTATTCTATATGTTTATTAGGAATAATATCGGTTTCCATAAATACATACATGTATCCAGTTGTTTTGAAAAAGAAGCTCTAAATTCGAGATTCTCTAAAATTTTCTTTTATATCCAATTAGTAGGTAGTAGGCTATGGCTAAAATGCATTGAAAATAAAATGCATGTAAGTAATTATTGTACTAAAGATATAATACTTCTAAACTTAACTGAAATAATTTTTTTTAATTCTCAACTTTTAATTATTTATTACATTAACTTAATTATGATATAATTATTGAATTTTACTCAAAACAAACCAAGAGTTACCTATCTTACTTAAAACTTAAGATAGGGAAAATAAAAAAAAACAAAATTTTGAAAAAGCATGGAGTTTTCAAAGGTGGTTTTCAAAATGGCGACCATTTTCTCTCATTTTCTGCAAAATGGGCACATTTTCGTTATTCTTCTAATAGCGTTCAAAATAATCATAGGCCTTACCGCATACCGCACGAAGTTCCGCTGCAAACTGATATCGCGTTTTATATATTTTATTTTGCTTGAAACCCCAGGAGAAAAATCTACCAATCCTTCTTTGAGGAAAGTTATCGTCTAACAATATCCTTAAAAGCGCATCAGAGTTGTCATTTGGGGCACAGTCTTGTTGAAGAAACAGCATTATAAGGTGCCAATGGAACATTTTCCATCAGTTCAGGGATTTCTAATTCACTAATAAAAATACATTCACGTCAAGTTGCAGTTTGACAGTGCTCGGTATGACACTTTGAATAAATACACAACAGGAAAGAGCCCCATGCATTATTTTAAATTGGAAAGCTTTTAACGGAACTGCGACATTTTTGGGACCTTATTTTTCTGATGTTTACTTTTTGGTTTGTTGACGTGTGTTGTCAAACCATCGTCTTTGAAAATGTATGTTTAAGTTTTAGCAGTTTATAAACAATACGCACGTCGAATTAATATAAAAGTTGATTAAAAAGTTGTGTTGTGTGTTATAAAAAGTAACAAACGCATTTTTGGTGGTTTGAATTATCCTGAATATAAGAAATGCTAATTAAACTACAAGGAAGAAATGAATTTGGTCTGAACGGTAAGTGCATTTGTATTTCCGTAAGTAAAGAAATTAACTAGACACTTTTAAATCAGGTTTAAAGGCAAAAAATAATTGTTATTATAATGAAAATCATAATTCTTAAAGTGTTCAACAGTTAGGTTAGGAACCAAGTGGAATATAAAAAGACAGTAGCGTAACAGTTTATGTAATTTTTTTTTGTCTGGTCAAAACATTTAAATTACCTTAAGTATGTTTTAAAACGGACGGAAAAAGGTTGGAGTTATGAGTTTCTAGGAACAATTTTATAGGACAAAATAATTTTTAATATGTAACATTATATTCTCTTTTTTTGGGTCTGATACTGAAGGAGAAACAATTTGATTATATCTATCAATAAATGTTATTTGTTTAACAGGCAGTAAAGGCAAACAAAAAAAAATTAAATTCTTTTTTGGAGGTTTTAATTCATTTTCTCGATTTTTTTTAGAATAAATAGAATATACCTATACCTATAGGTACATATGTTTTTTTAATTTCTATAAATACTTAAGATATTTTGTTTTTTGCAAACATATAGTATTTTTCTATATTTAATAACTTATGTGTGCTTCCTTGAGCTATTCTTAGTGTAATTATATAAAAGTAAGCCAAAATTAATAAAAAAAGACTTACTTAATCTAACGTTATATCGTTTAAGACATTCCAAAAATACTGTCAATACAAATTTGGATTCTGTAAGCGTAACTAACTTAACCAGACCTTATATATACATATATATATATATATATATATATATATATATATATATATATATATATATATATATATATATATATAGTTCATGCTTTGTCTAAGTTATATGGCAATTTAGACCATAATAGTTAAGTCCATTTTAGCAAACATAATAATTTAGGAAAAGCTACTAAAATCCAGGATACCCTATACCCTATGTAATCTCACGGAAAATGTAATAAGTTAAAAAATCAATGTGATGTCTTTATTCTTATATTAATAAAAGCTGAGATAAAAGCATATTTAATTACCAAAATTCAATAAACAGCGTATCTCTTATGGTGTCCAAAATAAAAAGTAAAGTAATGAACAGAAAGCAGAAATACAAAAGGTCAGTCGAAACGAAACAAACAAAAACATTTCAGGCATTTTACAACTTATGAAAGCTCAATTTAATTTTCAAATGATTTGCAAGTTTTCCAGACAGGCTCTCCTATGGTCTCGCCGTTAAATGTTTAGTTGCAGGTATTTCTAAGTAGCAAGCTTTAGATCAAATCAATGCAATTACTGGGCACGTGTCGAGACAGTTCATCATCCAGCATGCGTTCTCGCTATGTTAATTTATTCACATTTCTTTATAACTTTGATAAGTGGCTCTTTCAAACCCAGTGTTAATTACAAAGGATCAATAACAACAAATGTTGAACTTAAACCTCTGAATAAATATAAGCATGTTGATAAAGTGCGAGACATGAAAGAAAACCGGGCAGAGTCAATCGGTTTAGGAAGGTAGGTAGTAGAAATCTCTTTAAACCAGTGGTGCCCCGTCGTTTTTTAAATAATATGGCACTCCTTTTTGACTATACGCACTTCAGATAATTAAAAAATGTAACTATGCTTCATGAACCTTTATCTATATTTGTCTGTTTTCTTTCGTGTACCGCACTTCTATATCTCTTTTGTGTTGCAAAAACGGCGAACTTTCGAATTTTAAAATGATTTAATTTTGATTTTTCTTGATCGATTTACCTATAAATATATTTTTTCTTGAGTTCTGTCATTAACGGTTCCCGGGCTATTGCCTATGTCCAACTATTATTGGACCACCCAGTATAGTAACATATGATTTACAAGTCCAGATTTTACAAGGGCAGCCAGCATCAGATCCAGTGAACGAAATTTATCAAAATTTTAATTTATGCAGTTCGACTTTGGGCTACTCGGGTATGCCAAACATGGCCGTCTCCGTTTGTCATATTACTTTATACGGGGACCGTCATTGCGATATACTATACAGGGTGTTTCCTAATTGCGTGCTGATGTTAAAGGGGGTGTTTTTATGTCCTAAATGTCTTAACCTTTGAGATACAGGATGGTAAAGTTTGAAAAGAAAACATTTTTTTTTCATCCCAATTCTGATGCTATTGTAGATAACTGCATGAAATTTGATACACGTCTTCTATACATTAAGGAGCATACGGCTTTACCCAGGTTAAGTACATATGCAAGCCACTAGTAGACTTTTCAAAAATTGATTGTTAATAAAAAATGCCCTTTTATGCATAAAAGACGATACACAAATGTCACAGTTATTTATCTATAATAGCATCAGAATTAGGATCTAAAAAAAATGTTTTTTTAAAACCCTGTATCTCCAAAGTTAAGACTTTTAGGTTCATATTAAACTTTTTCTTAAAAAGGTCCACAATGACGTTCTCTGTACAAAGTAATATGACAGACGGAGACAAACGATCACTTTTGGCATACCCGAATAGCCCAAAGTTGATCTGCATAAGTTAAAATTTTGATAAATCTTGTTCGCTGGAATCAGTGGTGGCTCCCCTACTATAACCACATTAATGTGTTAATTTTGGGAAAATATGAGTTCTGTAGTTTTTCAAATATTAATTGCAATATTAGATATTTTTTGACACCCGGTATTGAACAGAAAATTAATTATTTTGAAGCAGTTTATTGACAGCTACTTTATGAACAATTTTACAAAATATATGAAAAAAAAAACTAAGCCAATTTGAGGTTGACGGCTGTGATTCTAATGGTTCGATTTCTTCTAAATCGTTGTCTTCCTCTGAAAATGATGAGGTTTCGTCGTCACTACTTGAAAATCCCAGTGTGATAACTAAATCATTAATAACCATTTCAATTTTGCCATCTACTTCCCAGTATTTATCTTCAATAGAACAAATATGTTTAACAACATACGATTTCCAATTTTCAGACGATATTGAGTCAATCGCTTCTAATGTTATTTTATTTAAATCTTTAATTGAAAGTTCACAGGTGTTGCGCCCTCGAATATATTTTTTTACTCCTGCCCATGCAAGTTCAATAGGGTTGAGGTCGCACATGTATGGAGGCAGCCTTAAAGGTGTATGACCGAGGTTACGTAAAAGACCGTCAATTTTATACTTTTTTTCTCTAGGCTTGTTGGCTGATATTACTTCATATAATTGATATTTTCTCCATGTTGGATCAGATACAAGATTGTTCGATTTAAGCCACGATATCATATGAGCTTTTGTAGAGTATTTAGTTGACACATTATCTTCTACGTGAGAATGATAAGACGCATTATCCATTACCACGACTGATTTGGGAGGAATGTTAGGTAGAAGCTTCTCGAACAACCACTTTTCAAAATTATCTTTATTCATCTGTCCATGATAGTCTCCAGTTGTTAGTCCCGAGAGAAAAACTAAAGCAGCACCTGGAACAAATCCGGCTTCTGAACCAGCATGAACTATAATAAAGCGACTACTAGAGCGGATTCCTTGAACAGCACCTGTAATACTTTCACTTTGCCAGCATTTGTTCACTGTCATATCATTATCTACCCAGGTTTCGTCTAGATACACAATATTGCGTCCTTCTTGCCTTACAGTTGATATATATTTCACCCGCCAGTGAAAAATACTTGGTTTCTCAATGAGCAGTTTTCCTTTATTTTGGTACTTGCGCCAAATAAAACCATTTGATCGTAAAAGCCGATTTAAGGTTTTATACCCGTACGGAAAATCTATTTTGTTCTTTACAGCACGAAGTAGGGGTTTGCAGGTCGGAACCTTCTTCAAGTTTATATAAAAATCCTTTATTGTTCGTCGAATTACTTGAAAATTACCATCGTCAATTATATCTTTGTATGATAATAGGGGTCTTCTTTTACCAGGAGATTTTAAAGGTGAAGTTGAACGTGAGCGATCATTATGTTATCTTTGAATTTATCTTACCCTACCTTCCGGAACACCAGTGTAAAATGCAGAGGGTTCTGTTCGATTTTGAATTGGAATAGTCAAACTATTATTTTCAGCTTCTCTAGTACATGCCTCTATAATGCTCGCAATAACTTCACGTGCACCGGTTCGAATTGTTTTTCCTCTTTTGCTCATTTATTTAGAAATGAAAACAAATGCTCGAAATGCATAGGGGCCACTGGAAATAGCTAGAACCTACTAGCGGCAAGTGCATGGAGACTCTAGGCACATCCCAACTACAAGTGGACCAGTGCGAAATTTACTAAATCCTCGATTAATTTTCCGTTCCGCTTAGCTGGCGCACTTTATAGGTGAAGCGGCAAACTATTACAAGAAATAAAATAACAAAATTTATTTTCTTACACAAATTTTACTTTTCCGCTTGCTTAAGACTATGAACCTTTATTTAAAGGACCGCCCGGTTTTCTTTCGTGTCCCGCACTTTACCAAAGGTTTATTATATAAAAAGTAAAATTTAATATCTAAAATAAGCTATTAAAGACATGAATTTTATTGTTTCACCAATTATCACACTAATTGGCTTATTTAATTTAGTTCATACCTTAATTACAATTCTCTTTCAAAAGTATAAGTTTTCAAATTTCTTTCTAAATTTCAAAGTAAAAATCAAAGTGGATACGCCACTGAAAATCGGAAACAAGTTGTTGTCATTTTGACGGGTCATCGTTTTGATTCTTGGAACCTTCCCGGTCTCGTCAAGGTCACGGTTAGGCTCTTTCCTGTACGTTTATTTATTCAAAGGTATGACACTAAACAGGCCCAGCATGCAACTTAAATAAGTTGCTATTTTAGTAGATTTTCATCAAAAAAATGTTTTCAAAGACAATAAGGGACTTAGAAAAATCATTAGTCCTTCCCCTTATTTGAAGGAAGTAGCGGAAAGTTTGAACAAGATTTGTTCCCTGAGAAGAGTAGTGCAAGATGCGATAAAGTTTATAATGTTTTCAAGAGTTCGTGCTCGCAAAAAGGTGTCCAGAAAGTTATTTCTGAAACTGTTCTGATGACATATTATAGCAAAATTGCCAAAACCGAAAAGTCCTTTGGTCCACTTATTCAATGTTGCGCACCACTTTCAATATCAAATATCTCCGAATTTTCGAAAATATTGGCTTTTTTGAAGCGTCAGAATCTAGGAAATAAATCCAAAAATCAAATATTATCTTAATCGACAAAGGAGCGACATTTTAAAAAATTAACGTTGCATTCATAATACTTGGTATATCAGGTGCATGTCAAAGTGACGAAATGAAAGGGATTGATGTTAATATTGTGAAAAATAAGGTTCATATCGAGATTCAAAGACCAAAAATTTACCGGATTAAAATATTTATAGTGAATAATGAAGAATGGGTAGTTTTAATTAAAGAATGTTTTCCTTCATTACCATGTTCCGAATGAAAACTTCTTTTTGCAAACAAGATTCAGCAGAATCGCTTGCCAGCCATTTGGCAATAATTAGATAAGTCAATTTCTTAAAAAATGCAATGTTTCTAAAGCAATGTGAAACACATATGGGAGACTGCTTGTGGATAAAGTCAACCACAATACTAAAAAATAGCCTAGCGTGATGTCACTCTTCTGTTGAACAAATTAGGGGGGGGGGGTGGAAATAATCCACCGTCGCGGAAGGGTAAATTTACAAGTCTGCAGATTCTCATATTAAAATTGGCACAAGGATATCTGACGAAATGCTGAGCTTCAATACTTAAAACGTTATTGTTTCTACGTAAGATGTTCAGCAAGGTATAACAATTTTCGTTGCCCTTTATAAATAAATAAAGAAAATAAATAACTTGTAAAATAATTTGTAATAATATGAATATAATTGGAAGATAATATTATAACGTAAAATAAGAAAAGTTCTAAGAAAGTTATCACTTTCCATCTGGGTAAATGTCACTTTCTATCTGGATAATTGCCAAAGTCAGAAATATGTTTCTTTCATGGCCGGTTGCAGAAAGCTCAATTAAGATTTAGATTCTTAATGGAATATCCAATTTGACAGCGGGTTCCTAGATTTCTGTAAGCAGCTTGTCAAATCCCAAAGCTCGGTTAAATATTCTAAACAGCAATTTTGTGCAACTAGGGGTCCAAACTTTTAAAAAGGAAAGCCTGGGTTATAGATTGAAAAAGTTTGCGTCTTGCGTCGTCCGTTTGAGCTAAGCGTTCACGTTGGTTCTTAGCCCGTCTGATAGATTGAAAACGTTGGTGTTTTGCGTCGCCTGTGGAACTAACCTTACTTTTATGTCTATATTTATGGCATTTTTGTGTAATGCAATTTTGTCTCGCTTGTTTTTAAGTTTATGTGCGGTTTTTGAATTTGCTGAGAATGGATAATCAAAATCATAATAATGATGTCTAGTAAAGACTAGGCATTGTGGACATATTAATGTGTGCGGGTGTGCCTCGGCTGTAAAGTTGTTGAAGAGAAGGCTGGAGTACCAGTATTCTCTTAAAATTAAAGACAATGACCCTAAGCAGTTTTTTTAAATGGTCGAGGATGTTATGTGTATATACTAATATCAAATGTATTAAGCCTGGGTAATAGATTGAAAACGTTTGCGTCTTTCGTCGCCGTTTGCGCTGTCCTTAAGTTTACTCAACGCAAAGCAATGGACACTGTTATATTTTTGCCGCCATCCGGTTGAGTTTCCGCTAGCCGTCGAAAAGATGGCGATCTGTAACTTTGACAGAAGCGAATTGCGGAAATTCAAACGGATGGCAGCAAAAATATAACTGTACCCATTGTTTTACGTTAAATAAACTTCAAGGACAGCGCAAACGGCGACGCAAGACGCAAAAGTTTTCAATCTATAACCCAGGCTTTAGAAATGTCAACTTTACATACATGGTTTTAAATAAGCCATTTTATTTACAACCACCTATGTAATGTTGATATTTGTGACATTTTAAAAATTTCAAATAAACATATTTCTTGCTTTGGCATTTATCCGGATGAAAAGTTACATCTACTTGAGCGGAAAGTAATCACTTTTCATGTTACTTTCCATCCAGGTAAATGTCGATATTTATTGATTTCTTCCGAACTTTCCGCGGCTTCTCTCAGTTGAGGAGGAGTACAAATGATTTCTTCTGAATCGCTCATTGTCTTCGAAAACACCTATTTGATGACAGTCTGTCAAAAATGCAACTAATTTAAGTTTGTATGCTTGGCTTGTTTGGTACCATAGTAACCATTGTCAAAATGTCAATTTGTCTTTTTATTTGTTAATGGTGACGAAGCTTGTGGTTATACGGGAGTCTTAAGCCTGGATTAAAAATTGAAAACTTTTGCGTCTTGCGTCACCTTTTGCGCTGTCGTTGAAGTTCACTTTACGTACAGCAATTGGTACGGTTATATTTTTGCCATCATCCGTTTAAGTTTCCGCTAGCCGTCGAAAAGATGGCGATCTTTAACTATGACGCAACCGGCTGGCGAAAATCGACGTTTGCGTTAAGCTGCAACCAATGAAATTGCTGGATTTTAGAGGGCCTTTTAAAACGTTCGTCCTTCGTAATAAATTTGAGAATATATACACAACATTCTCGTCCATTTAAAAAAACTGCTTGAGGTCATTGTATTTAATTTTTAGAAAATACTGGTAGGAGTTTTGAGTTTTTCCACCCCAATTAACAGGCAGAACTCGCCATCTTCTTTGCCGCCTTCTCTTCAACTACTTTACGCTACGGCACACATTAATATATCCATTCTCAGAAAATTTAAAAAACGCACATAAACTGAAAACAAGCAAGAGAAAATTGCGTTACACAAAAGAAAGATAATATAAACATAAAGATAAAAATAAGGTTAGTTCCACAGGCGACGCAAAGTGCAAACTTTTAACTAATAACCAGCGTAAACGCTTAGCTCAAACAGGCGACGCAAGACGCAAACTTTTCAATCTATAACCCAGGCATAACTTTATTAAATTCTCACATAGTTATATTTGTCACAAAATACATCATTTGCATTTAAAAGGTTTGGTTGTAAATAAAATAGTATACAAACCTTTTCTTTCGACAGGAATGAAATGCTTTCCAACTAGCTATATAATATACTATTCTTTAATAATTTTCCAGGAATGACCCGAATCGTGACGCCTAATAGATTAAATTTTCAGTTACTGGTGGACGGACGAAACATCTGGTTGTGTTTGATATTTAGCTGTAAATCAGTTACTATTGTGCTGTGCTTCAAAATAATTAAATATGTAGCAGTCATCTGCACGAGTGTGATTGACTTGTCCTAATTGTATATGTATATACGAGTCCAATCCATAATACAAATCCAGAATAAGGTCAACGCAATGAAATATGGAATTATTGGAATTGTAGCTAAATTAAAAATCGATTTTTATTTCTATGGGCTAGTTTAAAATACGTATTAATGAACAAGGGCTGGACATAATAATTATTACATGCATTGCAGGCATTAAAAAGAAACACCATTATAGTTTATTCGTTTTAATAATGCACCAATGGTTTTGAATGGGAACTGATTGGTAAAAAAACATTTTTCTGCATGGGTGTCATGCAATTTTTTTTTCCGACTGCTGTAGTATTTAATATTACATAACAACCTTTGTAATTGATGAACTGATTTCAAATTGTGTGCCATAACTAATTGTAGTATAGAGATGAACTAATAAAACTCTGGTACTAATTCATTCGGCGGAATAAATTGGCGGCCAAATAAAATTTTTTTAATCGTGAAAAAAGCACTCTCTCAAATTTTACATAACTTTACGTTTTAGATGCCAAAAAATATGTTTTATCAATTCCGTCAGTCCGTTTGTTGGTTTGTCTGCCTAATGGTCAGTTCGCGGCATAGTTCAAAAACTACTTAGATTGACTTCAAATTTTAGTCAAAATTTAAGGGTCATATGTGGATCTACCTGGTAATATTTTGGTAAAAATCCAAAATACCGGAACAAGATGGCGTAGTGTAACAATTTTTGCACAAAAATTAAGTGTTTCATAGGAATAAACTGGTAATATTATGGTATGAATATAAGACAGCAAAAAACAAAATGCAATATAAATAAATATTAAATTACTCATTAAAATGAGTATGACAATGTTAAGTAGAATAACTAATTGAGGTTACTTTATACACGATTATTTTAACAAAAATAAAACAATGTTAGATTTTCTTTCTTAAATTTTTCATATTTACTTATTTAAATAAAAAGGTGTATGTGTAATTCTTGGTATTTTATTGACTAATTTAATGCGCACAGGTTTTAAGCAAATTGTGTCAACTTCTTAGGAACTCTGAGGGGACACAATGTAGGAAATACAATAATAATTTAAAAGACGATCACAGCTAAACTGGAAATTACGGATGCGTTTTGTCTAAGACAGGGGTGAGGGGTATTTCAATACAAAGATGCTATGATCCCTGTCTGGAACATATTTTGCAACGCTGCAGGCGCAATGGTGAATTTAAATCAAAAGATGATCTCGATTTTAACCTTTTTTGAGGTAATCAGGCCTTTAAAGTGTAACAGCCCCCGTGTAGGGCAGGTACAAAAAATGGAGTGATAAAAACAACTACTCCGCTGGTTAAGACAACCGGCATTTGGCATTGGATTACATTTTAAACTCCTGGCTTTCATTGCGAGCAAAAATGTGAATATCTTTTTGTTTCACGTTTTGTTCAAACGTCAATACAAGGATACTATTTATGATCCTTTCAGGCGCAACGGCCCATTTAAGCCAAATGGTAATCGCGATTTTCGCTTTTATTTAGCACATTAATTTATTCCCCAATAAATTTAGCTCGAATTATTGAATGTCCACTTTAAGCGTTGCTTACTGTTTTTCGAAAAACAAAAAGTATCCAAGATAAAAAACCTTTTACCCCTCTTGTAACATAATGGAAAGTAATTTTTCTCATTTAACAATATACTCCCCTTTTATGCTTACCTTGCTGAAAAGATCCGCAATGTCACACTTGAGTGTTCTTCAATTAGGTCTGTAACGGGCATGGAGCACTCACGCATGAAATTGAACCGTATTTTTCGGTGTAGCTCCCGCCGATCTCCATTGTGTCGTTCTTAAAGAAATGAATTCGCATAAAAAACGATACGGCTCATGGTCACGTGTACACCAGAAACAATTGTAATTGAGTTCATCTTGCTATTAAAATGTATTCATTGGATTAATGGCTAATATTGTATATTACGAAGGGTTGTCAGAGTTACTGTAGCTTTGAAGTGAACATTACTTTAATTGATTGGGGAAATGCATTTATGTTAGGAGCCATAGCAGTTTTGATGATACAAATGCTATCTGCAACACATACACACTACCCATATGATTAACATTACTAATTTTTAGTATAAAATGTTATGGAAACCCTCTTCCCCGAACAGATAATGAAATGTTGTTCCTCTTTTCTATTAAAAATTTGTCTCATCCCGTAGAGTTGGCTTCTGATCCACAGATAATTTCATCTCATTGCATTTACTCCTGGATACTACTATCATCTTGAACATTTGAATATTTATTTTGCGTTTTCCAGATAATCTAAGTAGGACGAAAAGACAGTATAATGTTGTGTTTATCCTGCTCGCTGAATAAAAAAAAATCTGGGAGAAGGCTACCTCACTCTCACGAGTGAAGGGAAGTTGTTTAAGAACGCTTTATCACTTGCTTTTTAAAAAAAAGTCTACTGAAAATGATGTCTGGCGCGTTAAAACCAGACACTGTCCCATTATTTTGAGTATAGAAAATATGACTATGTCCATTATAGATCAACGATGAGTTGTAACTATCATGTCAATCCTGTCAACTTTACGTGAAGTTTTGCTTTTATACCGACAAGAAAAATACGAGCTTTTTATTTTATTTAGTCCAGGAATTATTATCTTTCTTTTTCTTAACGGAATACAATGAAGCAAAAAAATAATATAAAAAATGTGGCAATGAGGAGGAGCCATATAACCACTTATAGTCTGACGTCAGCATTTTAAATTAAAAAAAAATTCTGATAAAGCTCAAACATTAACACTAGATGTACTCATATATAATTATTGAGAAACGAAGAAAATGGTCGACTTCAAGCTATAGAAAAGCATCAGAAGCCGGGAAAATCGCCAAGAATACGATGTTCTAAAAGTTTTAAAGTGTTGTTATAAAAATAATTGGATCTTCTACCTTAAATAACATTTGTGATACAATTTATGAACTTTACACCGAAAAAACGTTTGTCAATTCAAGAATTAATGTCCACCAATTATTACTACTAGTTTTATTCAATAATATAATGAAACTTTCCAGTATTTTTTAACTACGCTTTGAGTAGGCTATTTCTTCGTTTCGATATGTTCTAGATTTATTTATTATTTATTTAGTATACACGGTTATTCACGGTGAGTTTATAGAGAACCGATTTATGGATCGCTTTAACATTTTGGTTATAAACATAACTAGCTATGATCTATCTTTATAAAATATTCTCAGTTCCGCGGTGTTGCCGCTTCTACCCGAAATCGGTGGCAACATCGTTATTTTAAATGGAATCTACGTTCATTTCAGACTACCTTTCGTAAATATCTTGCTATACCTATCTGTAGCCGTTCTTGAGATATTAATCAATAGATTTTTTTTTAGCGGAAACAGGGCTTTCAAAAAGCCTTAATATTTGTCTGCTCTAAAACAACCTGAAGCTGAAATTCTGGCTATCATTAGGCAACGCCTGTAAATATTTACATCTTTCGCCATATTAATTCCAGAACATACAGGGTGGTCCAGAAGTATAAGTTTGTTAATAACTTACAAAAGTGGCCTGATATGAATATTTTTAAACGGTACACCCTGTATATGATTACTGATTTGAAATGTCGATAAATGTATCTCTTTAATTTTTGATATATAAGCCTTTATTTATGACTTCTCATAAAACACGTAAGGCTTAACGAGCTCGGTTATAGGTGGTCATGGCAACATCGTCATTTTAAATGCAACACTCCGCATATTTTGCAATTTTCAGAATCTACGTTGATTCCTGACTAATTTTGGTAAATATCTTTCTATGGCAATCTGTAGCCGTTCTTCAGATATTAATTAATTTAATTTTTTAGCCAAAACGCGGCTTTCAAAATATTTTAATATACTCAAATAAATGTTGTGGCGCATTTTTACGGAAACCATCCTCAATTCGATCTTTCAAATGTTTTTAAAGATAATACCCTTTACTAGTTAGCAGTATTTTAACATCCACCATTAAATCAAAAGGTTTGAATATGATAATATTTCATTTTTGTCTTTGTCTCCGAAATGTCCATATGTTTACTTTAATTTTGATCATTTTGCTTTTGAATAACGTTAGCAAATTAAAATAGAATGACATATAGTTACCAAAGCGAGTTGAATTTTGTGAGATGATGTAAATTCGAACTCAGGAAGACCCGGCTTTTTTGAAAAAAGTTATGTGGACTGACAAATCTAAATTTTCACGAGAGGGAATTTTTAATCGGAGAAATTGTCATTTTTGGGCTTTTAAAAACCCAAAGTGTGCGCGAAAAAGGGCGTTTCAACACAAGTTTAGTTTTAATGTTTTTTGTTTGTTGATGGTGTTCAGTTTCTGTATTTACGATGACAATTTGAATTGG
This sequence comes from Kuschelorhynchus macadamiae, assembly GCA_030620095.1. Taxonomy (NCBI): domain Eukaryota; kingdom Metazoa; phylum Arthropoda; class Insecta; order Coleoptera; family Curculionidae; genus Kuschelorhynchus; species Kuschelorhynchus macadamiae. The sequence continues at coordinate 751,354 of JAUTXW010001204.1, read as the reverse complement.
ATGAAGTATTTGCAAATTTTAGGAACGGTAACCGATTTTTTGGATGGGGTGCTGCTTGCAATTTATCGAAGTTGTTGGTACCAATTGGATCGTGCACCAGCCCGCTGCACAAATGAGGCAATCCAGAAACTTACAAACATTTTTGAAGATCGTTAGATTAGACGTTTGGGTCCATGAATGCCCCCCCCCCCCCGGTTACTCCTTGCGATGCCTATTTATAGGGCGCCATTAAGGATAGGATTTAATCAACACTAGCGGAAACGCGAGAGGATTTGGAAAATCGTGTGAGACGCGCATTTCAGCAACTGGATGGTATTGAAATTTGAAGGGCAACAACTGCTAACGTTATGGAGTCAATTTATAATTGCTTAAGAGCCAATGGTGGGCACAAAACAAAACAAAATAATTATTACATTTTTATAGCAAGTCTGTTATTAAAATATTGTTTTGAAAATAGTATGTTTTATGTTTATTTTATACTAAGGATTTTGCTATTTGTTGGTTTCGATAGTTTAGTTCTCGCTTTACTGTATCGAATTTATGAAAATCGTACTTTAACAAATTATTTAAACATTTAATTTTATTGTTTTCATGGGCCCTTACAATCTAACTCGTTGAGCCTTACATGTTTTATGAAAAGTCATAAAGAATTGCTTATAAATTGAAAACTGTGATTTTTGATTGAATTGTCGTGTTAGATATATGGAACCTATACATAGTTGAAGAGCTACATATATCGGCATTTCAAATCAGTAATCATATACAGAGTGTCCAGGTTAAAAATTCATATTGGGTTTTTTTGATAAGTTACTAACAAACTTATATTTCTGGAGTAAATATTTACGGGCATTGCCTAATAATTGTAACCAGAATTTCAGCTTCAGATTGTTTTAGAGCATGGACAAATAAGGTCTTTTGAAAGCCCTGTTTCCGCTAAAAAAATAAATTAATTAATATATCAAGAACGGCTACAGATAGTTATAGGAAGATATTTACGAAAGTTAGTCACAAATGAACGTAGATTCTGAAAATTAAAAACTATACAGAGGTGTTTCATTTAAAATAACGATGTTGCCACCGGTTTCGGGTAGAAGCGGCAACAATGCGGAACTGAAAATATTTTAGAAAGATAGATCATTGCTGGTTACGTTTGGAACCAAAATTTAAAATGATCCGTAAATTGGTTCTCCATAAAAGTCTAATAGGCCACTCACCGTAAATAACCCTGTATATTGATATGTTTAATATTTGTATATGTTTTTCAAATCATTGCAAATAACTTTTCGGATTCCACTCGTACCTGCGACAAAACAAAATAGTTACAAAAAATCTTGGCACCGTGTGTGGCGCCGCTGTCCAAATGTCACAGTCGTACTAATTGCAGGCGTTCCCCTTTTGTCGGATGAGTTATAGTGGCTGCAGCCAAAAAAATTCTTAATTTGTTGCATTCTCCGATAATGACTACAGTTCTGCTTTTATTGTACTGCAAAGCTTAATATATTGGTTACGGGTTTCCTTTCATTTTTATATCGTTTCGCTTTCTATTTCAGCTCGTTAAATTTAATTAGTAGATTTTGGCAATTACTCTTTCTAACTTTTGTTTATATGTTCTGAACATTGCGAAGGCCACCACTTTAATGTCGTGTTTTATACGAAACGTTTCAAATTTCAAACGTTTTTTTATGAACCCTTAAAACTAACTTTAAAGTCTGGTATATTCAGTATTTTTGAGTAACAATCACTTTTTACAAAAATTCTGGAACACTTGAAGTGGTTTAAATGATTGTTCAACACGCCCCCTCCCTGCAACCCCTTAATTTGTAGGCACGACAACTTTTTTTTCAATTGGCAATCTAGGTTATGTGGTGGCTCTGTGAGAAGGTAACAAGTGCTCAGAGTGATCTCCACCTTCTACTTGACAAGCATTGCATCTGGGGTAAATACTATTGACCCCACTTCGAATAGTTTCGACTGGTAAATTAGTAACCTTCATCCTTATTTTATCTTGTAGGTCCTCAACGCTGTTTGGTCTATTTTGAAACACTTCCTCCTCCAAATACCCCAACAGACGTACCTTCGAACATTTATACCAAAATTCTGTGTTGAAACCATGTTCTTTCGAGGGGAATATTTTGATCACCCTCTTTAGGAAACATTACTGCTAATGCAAGCAGTGGCGGCTCTTCCATAGGGTCCTGTGCTCAATGATTCTCCAAAAATATTTCAGAAAATAAATTATTCGTTTGACCGTCTCTCCTAATAGTTGTAATAAAACACGAACCTTTCAAAAGTTAAATACGCTACACTATTAGCCGCGCGCGGCGGTTCAAATAGTCTCGTTGCGTTTCTTAGGCTTAATAAAATGAGCTATATTAAGATAGGCTGGGCAGTCCGAATTGCCTTAAAGCTTGACCAATATTTCACAGCTTCCGAGCGGCAGCCGAACGTGATAGCAAATGGAATATAAAATCGCGATTTGGGTCATCAGCCGGTCTCTTCTCATAATTCGATCAATCGGTCGCGGCATCACGTCGGCATGCGGAAGTTCGATTGTTCAAAGGTCGCGCTGTCGATATTCTAACTCGATATTGTTTCGGACGTTTTTAATGGACGAAAATTGATTTATATACTGTTTTTTGTAATATATATATTTCTTTTATTTTTATGATCCATGTGTGAGTTGGAAACATACAGAAAATAAAATGTTTGTAGTGACTAATGCAAAAAAATAAACAACTAAATAGTGCTTACGAACTTTATTTTGCAAAAGTAAACAATTTCAAGTTGGTCTATGTTTGAGGTGTGAATGTAGATGAAATAAAATGGCGGTAGTGCGAAAAATTAAACAACTAAAGAGTGCTAACGAACACTTAATTTTGAGAAAATAACCGAATTCAAGGTAAGTGGTCGCAATTTGCCAGAACTTAGTATATGACAAAAATAAAGAGGTTCATCGAAACTTTCGCAAAAGTATGTACGATTTAGCTAACTGGATATGTGGTTGTGAAGTCTCTAACTCATTTTACTGTTATATTTGTTTGTTGTTTTCTAAGGACTCGTCGGACTCATTATGGTGCAAAACCGGTGTTAAGAACTATGCTACGGTCGGAAGTGTTGATATTTGCAGCACTCAACTAGACATAGCTTATAGAAAATCCTTTAGAGATTTTAATGAAAATGTATGCAAATTCGTTATATTTTAAACAAAATTATAGATTGTGTAAAATTTTGTGGAGCATTCGAGCTAGCATTGATGAAACGGCTTCCTCTGAAAATCAAGGGGTTTTTCGAGAGCTAATAAATGAAATCGTTTATAAAAGGAATGTGCGTGCAATTTTAACGAACGTGTCATTCAGCATTTTTTCAATTATAAAGAACGAAGAGTAGGTCTGAATTTCAAGAGAATTTAAAGCTCAATTTAAAGATAAGGTATTTATTTTTATTTTAAGAATGCCTATTTTTAAACTTGTTATTGACCTCCCAATATAATTCACCACGAACCGTCACTGAATTAAATCAGTTGAGAGGAAATCTAAGTAACGCTCAGTAGTATGTCCTGAACTTGAAGGTTCGTGTGCTGAAAGCATAATATTACACATTTTTCGACGATACTGTACTGCTTAATAGCTCGGAAAATGCTGAGCAACTACAAATATAGTAAATAGGGACTTCAAATTCTATTCACATTGGGTATTATACAACAAAATAAAAATCATTGATTTTTAATCAAGGTGACAGATGTATGTATGTATCCTTTTTACACTTCTCGTAACTTGACGCCTTTCCTCTATTTCAATATACAGAGAAATCTATGTAAAAATTTGCAGAGCCAAATGTGCTTGCATGTATCCTAAAGTCCTTCAGTTCACGTGATCCACACCGTTCTAAATGGTTTATGATTTTCTCTTAAATTCTCTAAAACCAGAACTAGACACCGAGTCGTTTTCATTTATTAAATGAAAAAACGGATTATATCTATTTAATTTATTGATATTTACTTTTCTGAAAACTGTATGGAAACTATATCAACTTTTGAAAAACTTTTTTGATACAATCAATCAACAATGAATATGAATGATATTATACTTTCAAATATTTATACATTATTTCTATTAAATTTAGTCACGAGGAATCAATAGATTTATTGGCTAAAAGTGTTCCCTATTTTTGTAAAATATAATGTATTTTTATATACTGCAAATTAATTCATAAACGAGTGAGAAACAAATGTAACAAAATAAAACACTGCTTTTATATTATTGAAAGAAATTATAAATAGTGTTTTAATTTATTGAGTGCACAAGACTAGAAAATGTACAACACAACACAATTGTACTCATATACAGACCGCTGCTTTAAATTTAACGATATTTTTATATTTTTAAATTTCTGTCGGTAGTACTGGCATAATAGAAATAAACTAGTAGGTCCACTCCTGAGCAAATGTTTTGATCTATTTCTGCCACATTTTTTTCGCGTCGCGCGATCACTGGTGCCTACGGATATGACCGAATTGTTGCGGAAGTTTCTGAAGGCTGCGGCCGGCAAAAGGAAATCGGGCACTAGCCAGAAATATATTTAGGAAAATATGGGCACACAATAAAATTAAAAAAATATCGTTTGATCATCGGATGAAAAATTACGTGAAAACGGAATATTTTAAAAACCTTTTATGTAAGCAATATTACTTTTGAATCTACAAGATGGGAACAAATACTGCAAAAATATTATTTTTTTTACATAAATCTTCTTAAAAGTCTCAAGTTCCCACAACGTGTAAAAACCGATTTTATCAAAGAATATCTCAGTATGTCTACTGGCTCACGAGTTAGCTGGTCTGATTTTGGTCATAATCAATGTAGATAAATGATTTAAAAAGGGCATGAAATGACAAAACACTATTTTTGGGGTAAAATCATGTAGAATTTTCTTATTACGAAAGCCACTTTTAATTCTAAAGCTAGTAATCTTTTATGAAAACAATTTGGCGTGTTAGGTTTTTAAATGCTTCCGGCGAACATACAATTTTTTCAGTTATTTTAGAGATACAAATTCGTTAATTCTGATTTAAATAAGCATGTAAAATTTTTTATGCACGTTAAATTTTTCATTTAAATAAAAAATAGACTGTACAATTTATTTAACATTTCATTTCAGAAATTGGTAGTAGGAAAAAATTGTCATTTATTTGCGTATTTCTGAAAAAAATTGCATACTATTATATATTTAAGAAAATGTAAAAAAGGCAAATTTTACAATCTATAAATATACAGGGTGTTCCATTTAAAAAAATAAAGTAGATGTATACTAATTTCTAAGGCGCGATTGAGTTCTACGGGAAAAGTTATATAAGAAACATTTTTAACATTTTCGATAAGTTATCTGATAGTTGAGATACGAGGGGTGCCTGAAAATGCGACATTTTCAATTTAGCACTGTTCTTAAAAACTAAATGGACAATGATAATTTTGTTAACAACATCTTTATTTTTACGAAAAAGTAGCACACTGTCGCGAAAACCTCAACTTTCTATGTATAAAAATAACGGGAAAAAGGGGAGGAATAAAACTTTAGAATATCCTAAAAAATCAAAAAATTGGAATTGAATCTAAAAGCTGGAGGTTACAAAAATTAAAGATTTCCTCAATAAATATTTTTGAATATACAGATTTTAAAATACTTTTCATTTCAATTTTATAACCCATATGGTCAAAAATTTTCAGCTTCACTGTTTTACATTTACGTTACGTTTCATGTGACGTCAAAGCAAGGATTTGTTCAAAATATTAAACAGAAACATAGATATGGTATATTTTATTTAAAATGTACGGATTAAAAGATCTAAAATAACTATAGTTCATAAAAGAAAGTATAAACAGTTTTTCGACGTGTTGAGACATCGAATAGCAACACACAATAACGTACTCATTTTCGCCAATCCGCCTCTGTTCTGGAACGCAACGCTTACACCTCGCAGCTCGAACGACGGATCTTGTCGGCAGCCGTAAAATATTTGGGAGACTGGCGCTACTAGTTTATTTCTACTATAGTACTCGTTCTACCCACTAGAACAATTTGTAACATTAGAAACATCGAAGCCAAAGAAGTATGTATGAGTGAATTAACACAGATGAATCTTAACAGTGTTACTTTTATTAAAATGCGAATGTAACTGTGTTTTATATTTTATAACCGATAGTTGTATTTTTACCTTTTAATTAATTTGTTTATTTTTTAAAGAACTAATGTAAAGAAAAACCTTTGTTACATATCAAATTCTCCTTTAAATCACTATGTTTTTTGGAGCGGCTCTATTTTGCCTTTGAAACCTTTGACAACAAAAAACTTCTTATTCCCTATATTGTATTACATTTAATATTATTTTATTAAAAAAAGGGGCATGCGATATTAAAAAACTAAAGCATATTCAAAAACAAGGATCTCGCTTATTGAAGTTCAGTTACCAAATTATATTTACATTTTAGAGCCTCATAAAATGTAAACATGTGTGTTATGATTATGAATACTTTGGTTTCCAAACAAAACAATATTTTTCGTAAACAAAAACAATTTTTTGCCGCTCACGAAGCAGACACTTTTAACAATCATGTCTGTATATAAATAAGGGCCTTAGCCTCGAAAAAAATCGGCAATTTTCCTCTGCCGAGAGCTTCCTTTTTTAGAAATCTTTTTTTTATTGGGAATAAAAATATCACCCATTTTAGTTTTACACATGCAGGACAGTAAACCATATACTCTCTTTTCAAACTTTCTTATTGGGCGCCACTGTTCTCCACCATATTGGACTCAGTTTTAAAAGTAATTTTTAAAACTGATACTTTAAGAATTTCATTAGACCATTTCTTCCATTATGTTGAATTCGTATCAAAATTTTACCAATTTGTCCCTATATGAAGTCAATTGAATAAGAAGGTTTTTTTACGTTGATTTTTTAAACATTATATTTAGCCGTCATTTTATTCGGTAATCTTGGATTCATGCCACAGTTTTATCAGTTTATCTGCATATTACATTAATTTTTGCACAACATTTGATATCAATCTAATAAGTAGTTTTTCAGATTGGTTTTTTAAAAGCTATATTAGTCCGCCATTTTTTTGCCACCTTGTATTAGTACCAAAATATTACCAGTTTATTTCTTGGTAACACTTGATTCTACTGCAATATTAGAGGTAAATTGGATAATTCGGTTTTTAGTAATAATTTTGTATTTCACTAGGCCGCCTAGTTGTTCCGTCATACTTAATTTTTACCAAAATATTATCAGGTCATCCCCATATGACCCTTAATTTTTGACTACAATTTGGAGTCAATCGAGAAAGTAGTTTTTTAGATATGTCATGAATTGACAGCCACCAACAGAGACACAGCGACCGAAATTAAGAAAACCTGTTTTTAGCATTTAAGGATCCCAAATCGTGAAGATTGTAAAAATCTGGATGGGTGATTTTTTTACGATTACAAACATTTTAACATAGAATAGAAGCGTTCATGGCTTTCGTCAATTAAGAAATCTTGGGATTAGACCGTATTAAATTGGAATTACTATCAGACGTTTCGCCTTCAATTGCACGAGGCATTCTCAGGGATCTTTACTTCACGAGATCTGAACACTGAATGAGCTCAAAGAGATTCAGGCGGGCTTTTATATCCGACTTGTGCTCGTCGAATCGTGACTTTGTGTTAAGATCGATTTCCAGGTGTGCTGTAGACCATAACACATACCTCTATTGAAATTTTTTGTATATTTAAAATATTCAATTGACTCTGTAATTTTTTGTTTATTCAAGCTTGAACCCTGGTTTCCTTACATCCTTAAGTTTAGTTGATATTGGGCGTCTTGTTTTTCCCACATACACTTCTCCACAGAAGCAAGGGCCTTTATATACACCTTCTGTTTGAAAGTGTACAATATGTGTATTTAAGATTCTACGTATGTTGGATCGCCGAAGTAATCGTCCTATTTTGTCTGTAGTCTCATTTATGTAGGGAAACATAACACTACCTAACCGTGATTCCTCATCATTACCCTTTGGCGAAGTTGAATTACTATATATTTTAATTGAACACGTAATATCTTCAGTGCAATAGACAGCTTCGGTCAGTTTCGATGTTTGTGATGTTAGAGAATCTTGATCACAGATGGAAATAGCTCTAAAAACTAGTTACTTAATAATCGATTTCTTTTGTGTTGGATGTTGGTGAGAATTTGCATTTAAGTATCTGTTTGTATGCGTCGATTTTCCATACACGAATTGTCCTAATGTATCACTTTCCTTTCTCTAGAGATATGGGTTACGGTCTACATCACACGTGGAAAGCGATCTCAACACAGGGTCACGGTTCGGCGAGCACAATCGGGTATAAAAGCCCGCCTGAATCTCTTCGAGCTCATTCATTATTCAGATCTCGTGGAGTAAAGACCCCTGAAGGTTGCTTCGTACAATTGAAGGCGAAATGTCGGATAGCAATTTCAATTTGACACGGTCTAACCCCAAGAACGATGATTTCTTACATTTTAACATTTGCTTTGACCGTCTTTTTTTTCCGCTAATTTGAATTTCTACATAATTTAACCAGTGGAGTTAAGATCCCTGAAGATGCCTCGTGCAATCGAAGGCGAAACGTCGGATAGTAATTCCAAGTTAACACGATCTAATCCCAAGAACCATGATTTCTTAATTGACCAAAGCCGTGAAAGTTTCCGTTCTATGTTAGCTAACTTCTATGGGAAGGAAACCAAGAAAGATGCCAAAACTTTTGGCGATCTCCGGAACAGCAAGAAGAAGTTACTCTGCCAGTTGGCCTTTCTCCTTAGATGCCAAGATGAAGATGTAGTACCGAAATCGCTACAGGTGAGACATCACATTACTTCTAGAACTGCTAAGAATATTTATAAGCATGCTAGCAATGCATTAGTTAGAGAAAGGATTAAGGCAACACGTCGTGATTTAGATACAAATGCCCGGAAACTATTAGAAATTCATCTGAAATTAGCTTCTAGACTAGAAAGAACTACATTTACAACTTTGGACAAAATTACCAACGCACAGGCAGCAAAAATCCATCAAGAAGTTACACTTAAGCAACAAAAGAAGTTTGAAGCCCTCCTGAACAGAAAAAATCCAGTGAAACTTCCGCAGAACACAGTTATCAACCTGTTATCGAAACGAAGCAGAACTTTCCGTCCTTTCCAAGGGCTAAAACTTCGCAATAGCACCGAGCACCATTCCCGTAGAAGACATAGTATCTTCTGTTGAAGCAGCAATCAGAAGATTACCAGTGGAACAAGCCGATGAAGTCAGATATGAGACAGCGAAGATCATTAAAAAGTCAAAACCACCGAAGTCGAACCTCTCCGCCGCCGAAAAAACAGCAATGAAGACCTTAAACGAAGACGCAAATATTCTGGTACTTCCAGCAGATAAAGGCAACGCCACAGTCGTCATGGACGGAACAGAATATGTGGAAAAGGTTACTCAACTTTTGGACAACAACACCTATAAGGTTATGCAGGCAGACCCTACAAGTAGAATAGAAAGACGCATTACCAATTTGATCAACACATCCAGTCTACCACCAGCGGAGAAAAAATCACTAAAACCAAGCAGCTCCAAGACTCCCAGGTTCTACGGTCTTCCGAAGATACACAAGGACAACGTATCACTTCGACCGATCGTCAGTGCAATAGACTCGCCAACATACAAACTAGGTAAATATCTTTCAAATTTTCTTAATCCATTTACTGGAAAAACAGATTCTTTTATTAAAAACTCTGCACATTTCGTGGAAAAACTCAAGACAATCCAGTTGGATCCCGAAGATATTTTGGTCAGTTTCGATGTAGAATCAGTTTACACAAATGTTCCTGTCAACGACTCAATTTCCATTATATCAGACATACTGGATTACAATAATCTTGATAAGAACTTAATAGACCTAGTGGAAGCTTGTCTTATTTCATTTTTCAAGGAACTTTTTATGAACAAACTTCAGGGGCAGCTATGGGATCTCCTCTCTCACCTGTGGTAGCGAATATCTTTATGGAAGCCTTTGAGGATACTGCTCTAACATCCGCTCCACTAAAACCGAAGCACTGGTTTAGGTATGTAGATGATACTTTTGTTGTTTGGCCTCATGGACAGGATAATCTCCTCATATTTCTGGACCACCTTAATCAGCAACATCATAATATCAAATTCACGATGGAAATTGAATCTAATGGAACAATTCCCTTTCTAGATGTAGTTGTTCAAAGAAAGGAAAATGGTACATTAGGACATTCTTAGTATAGAAAACCGACGCATACAAATAGATACTTAAACGCAAATTCTCATCACCATCCAGCACAAAAGAAATCGGTTATTAACTCACTAGTATTCAGAGCTATTTCGATTTCTGATCAAGAATCTTTAACATCGGAAACATCGAAACTGACTGAAGCTCTCAGAGGGAATGGCTATTGCACTGAAGATATTACGCGTCCAATTAAAAGACATAGTAAACCAACTCCGCCAAAGGAGAATGATAAAGAGCCACCATTAGGTAGTGTGGTTCTTTCTTACATACATGGCACTACAGACAAAATAGGATGATTACTTCGGCGGTCCAACATACGTACAATCTTCAGTACACATAAGAAGATTGGACAATGCTTGCGATCCCCGAAAGATCTTGTACTTTTCCAAACAGAAGGAGCATATAAAATTCCTTGCTCCTGTGGAGAGATTTTGAATCTCCACAACCTACCTAGAGCCTCTTACCCTAAAGTCACCAACGACGTATCGGTATCCTTATTTTGACGTTGGTGAACGTGAAACAAAAGACATTAACAATATTTCTCCCAACGAAAGTTAAGAATCAAGGTTGTAATTCAATGCCCATCGTGGTATTATCCTCCAGTTACTTCTGAGATTCCATTCTGTGCTTTAAATTTAGTCCACATGGGGCTCGCTAGAATATGGCGACCTGAGCAGCTCTAAAAAGAGCGAAATTAAAATCGAGAGACTAAAATGAATCCCTGCGCCTGCATCATTGCAGGACACGAATTCAGCAATTTAATTCAATGGGTATTAGCCACTTGAGTAGTGGTTTCTGAGATTCCATTTTGTGCCTTTGCTCTACACGGAGCTTGCTAGCCTATGGTGGACTGATGAGCTCTAAAATAGCGAAATCAAGATCGTCTTTTAACTGAAATCGATCATTGCGCCTGCGACCTTGCAGGACATGTTCCAGACAGGGATCATGACATCCTTGTTGTGGCGTTGGCGTAACGTAAAAAAAAATTACATTAACAACATTTTGATTATAAAATTTTTTTGTGTCACTCACGATGTTTTTGTCAAGAACCCATCGATGTGTTATGAATAATCTGGGTTTTGAAATAAAGCATTTTTCGTAAACAAAAAACGTTTTTGCCGCTTACGAAGCAGACACTTTTAACAATCACGTCTGTATATAAATAGGGGCCCCAGCCAGCCTCGGAAATTAAAAGTAAGCTCGCTTAGAAATAAGCAGCGCGAAGCGATGTATAAGTTTTGCCATTCATAACTCGTGATTAATGATAATTGGTGTGTGAGTCTGTATGAAGCTGTAAATTTCCCGGAAAGAGAAACAGCGAAAACGGCTGGGTGGGAAAGGGGTATAAACTGACGGCTAAAACTCAAATTTGTGGTTCACGTAGTAATAATTATAAATGCCGTGAAATGATGTGTAACTAAAACTGCTTTTGTGTTACATAACATTTTTATTTTTTATGATTTGTTGTGAAGTAAATGACAAGCTATTCACTGTGGTCCGAATTAACTCTGATTTCTCCACTTATTTCTTTGTACAGGGTGCGCCAAAAAATTCGAATTTTTCTAAAACGTTGATTTTAAAGTCGTTGCAAAAATCAGGTGATTCCAATAATTCTACGATTTCAGTTAAAATGGTTCATTCGTTTTCGAATAATGATCAGCAACTTGATTTTGATTGAATTAAATTTTTAATAGTTAATTTTTTAATTTAAGTTCCATGCGAGAGTTATTTAATGGGCTAAAAAAATCTGTAAGTTTGTATTTGCTGAATTAGGTCACCTACCTAATTCCGCAAATACAAACTGAAATTTCAAAAATGTCAAAAAAATTAACAAAAAACAGGAATTATAAAATAATAATATATTTTTTATTTGTTAGACTCGAGAAAATTGAACTTTAAATTATTTAATTATGAAAAGTAAATAACATCAAACTTTTAAAAGGTTTTCATTTTAAATCATTCTTTTTCATTTTTTTATATCATTATTTATTATTTATTATTCTTCTTACCGAATTTCTACTAATTCTCGTTGTTTTAGATATTGTGTGTTGACAGATTCTTTGAGACTTTGAAATAATGCCCTTCTTACTTTAGAAGATAAATAGTTGTTAAAGTCCCTTAAAGAAACATTTAATTATGGAGCTAAAAAGTTAGTGGCTATGTTTCCGCGAAAAAATTGGAAGCTTAGTACAATTAGTTACTTTTTAAAGCATTTGCGCTTAACTAATGGTTCTGTGCAGGTAAAGCCTGGACGTGGCAGGAAAAGATTCACCAGCCTTGCCAACATTAAACAAGTGAGTAACATTATTCAAAATGCCCCAGCTTATGTTTCGGTAAGTTTTCGAAAAATATTTAAAACAACGAGAATTAGTAAAAGTTCAGTAAGACGAATAATAAAGAATGAAATTAAAATTAAAACCTTTAAAAAGTATTTATTGTGAAAAGGTAACGGCTGACGTAAAGCAAAAACCTGTTGAAAGATGTGAACTTTTATAACAAAGATTCAGGTTCCGGCGACATATCGAAAAAATATGGTTTAGCGATAAAAAAATATTCACTCTTCGACAACCAAAAAACCCTCAAAATTATCGAGTATATTTTTCCGCTGATATGAAAAAGAAAGATATTCCTGTAAATCGGTTGTTAGTTGAAAGGGTGAATTTTCGGAATCGGTGATGGTTTCCATGGGAGTTTCCATCAATCATCAGCATCATTTTTGTAGATGAGAACGTAACCTCTGAAGTTTACCAACAAGAAATTTTATCTCATATGTTACCGGAAATCGAATATATTTGTGATAACTATACATTCCAACAAGACAGTGCACCTTCACATACCTCCAACCGTACCTTTAGATATTAACGAGAGAACTGCTCAGATTTTATAGAACCTCAGTCTTGGCCCCCAAACAGTCCGAGTTTTAATCCAGTGGATTATACAGCATGATGTGTTCAAAAAGAATGGTTTACGAAGATGTGGTAGTTAACACTGTTCAGGAATTAAAAGAAAGAATAATTATGTGCTGGCAAAATCTTAACCAAGAAATATTAACAAATTCTAACTGATTATGACGCCGAAAGCTACAACTTGTTATAGAAAATCAAGGTGATCATATCCCCAATCAGTTTTTATAAATTGTTGATGTTATCTACTGTTTATAATAACATAATTTAAAGTCAATTTTTCTCGAGTCTAATAAATAAATGTATTATTATTTTATATTTCCTGTTTGTTGCTAGTTTTTTGTACATTTTTGAAATTTCAGAACACGCTAATCTTGATTTTAAATAGTTTAATATACTTCAGCAAAATACAAACTTTTTTGCCGATTAAATAACTCTCGCACGCGACTTAAATTAAAAAATTAACTATTAAAAATTTAGTTTAATCAAAATCTTCAAGTGCTGGTCATTATCCGAAAATCAATGAACCATTTTAACCTGAAATCGTAGAAATATTGGAATCACATGATTTTTGCAACGACTTTAAAATCAACGTTTTAGAAAAATTCGATTTTTTTGCGCACCCTGTACAAAAAAATAAGTCGAGATTTTGCAAGTAACTCAGAAATAATTCAACTAAAACATATCCAAAAATATTTAAAATCGGTCAAGAAATAAGAAAAATAATAAAATTTAAAAAAGGTTCCAATTTAACTTGCACCACAGTGTATATACACATCAATACCAACGTGATTGAATGAAAAATTGACAATATACTACGTGATCAACTTTATATAGTTTGGTGATATTTTGATTACAATCATAATGTTACTGTACTGATATCTACTATATCCTAGAACCAAACGTCATCCATGAACATCGAAGGCGAAGTGTCCAAAGAAGTTGAGATAAGACGAGGAATTAGACAGGGTTGTTTGTTGTCGCCATTACTGTTCAATATAGATTCAGAATAGATATTCTTGGAGGTTTTGGACGAGGTTGGCATAGGAATTACCATTAATGGTGAGTGCATACATCAGGTATGGGTAACCTTTGCTTACCTAAGAAATAAGTAGGTAGTAGTGAATAAAAAAGGGATAAAAACTCAAACATTTTTTTATTTTTTACATATAATAGCACAATCAAACAAATAAAAAACAAATTAACAAAAAAAACAGATAGAAAAATCAAATAAAAATTAATGAGAGACTTGAGTTTGAAGATGATCAATATTGGAGTCAATATCCCTAGTACATAGGCGCAAAGTGTTTTCTAAATTAACATCTGTAAACCGAGTACGATGCTTATTTATATTATTTTATGAAAGAAACAAGAAAAGGGGATCCAGTACGTCACAATATTTTTATTAAAGACTATCCGACGCGTTTCGGCTCAACAGACATTTTTTAGGATGGAATTATAGTATCTGTAAGTAATAAAAATCTACATAGTAATTAAGAAAAATAGTAGTTTTTTAAAAAAAAAACTTACAAATACCATCTTTTCTCAGAAGTCCGGAAATAAGAGAAACACCTAAGTTAAAACACATTCACAATACCATAACTAACACAATTGACAAAACATTAGTACCTATGTAATTTATTAATTTATGGATTTAATATAGTTAAAATTATAAGTTTTAACAAACATTTTTTTTTTATTTTTTCACATCACATCACCAAATATGTTAAGGAGTTTCGAACTTAAAAAATAGAAGATATGCAATTAATAAAAGGAATGAATCTGAATATTACAAAGGAGTATGGATGGTCATCTATCCGTAAAATTATCATACATAAAGGTTGAGGAAAATGAAGTAAAAAAGAAGCACACTCAAATTGTCAATTGTATTCTCAAGTTTTTTTTGCTATATGGGTTTTTGTTGGTGTGTAGCTTTACTTGTTTTCTTCTGAGAATGCACTTGTTATTTATGGCATCTAAGGATTGCAACAGCAGAGCAGTAGATACGTGTGTGGAGCTTTTCAAGGGTGTCATACTCCAAACCAAACTCTGCTAGTATGGTGTTGAAAATATTGAAGATGCTGTGAGTCCCCCGACTAGTTCTAAGTTTCAGGAGCTTTCTTTGAGTTAGATCTAGGCCATTAAACTCAGCGACAGCTTTTTGGAGTTCGTAGTATACTGATATTTTTCCATTGTCCTGGGTATTGTTGACTTTTTCAATAATGTCGTCCTGTAGATTCGTTTTCGTCTACGTTTCGCACTTCCACATCGAGTTCCTTTGTTGTAAGCGGAGCTATGGGCTCAACGCGTTTGTTTTTAAGTTTAAGCTGCATCTCGCCTTTAAGTTGTTCCAGGATTGGTTCAGCCAAAAGTTTATTTCGGAGAATTACTTGTCGTTGGTCAGCAATGCGTTGCTCTGTGATGCTCTGAAGATCCGGATATTTCTGAAGGAAAGCACTGTGAAGTCCGGTGCGGTTGGTTATTAAGTCGGTCTCAAATCTGGTGATCTTATAATAAGAGAGGATTATGAAACAATTCATTGCTAGTGTCCATTTCATACGCTTCCTTGTCTTTCCGGTCTTCATGGTCTGTGATGTGGCGTTGGTGGTTTGTGCCACAAGGGGGGGGGGTTGTTGCAGTAGCCATAATCGACATCATGCTGCATCCGTCGCTAGTCGAGGGAGACTGCAACTCACTTAACACACAGGATCATCTACCTAAATCCTGAGCGCGACAAGAGTTTATGGTGGTACAATGTCGAATCACCCGTTTACTTCGTAAGTTGTACTTTTTTATAAAAGTGTTGCATTTTACCTACTGCCAGGGTTTTTATACTCTGCGAACGAGGTTTGCTTTTCGGGGAGTGATAGGAAATATGATGTAAGGGAGAAGATAGGTTTTTGCAATTCAATGTTTTAGTAAAACAAATACGAAGAATTTTATTGATGCAGTAATATCTTTTGACAGAAATGCAAAGATAAGATAACAATACTTCCCTCTTACGACGGAAGTAAAAATCTATGAAGACTATAGAATCAATAAAAACATATCACATATCTGACGGTACTATTGTCTTAATAAATACTCTGAAATTTGTCACGAATACATTTTAACGGATATAAAAACGCCCATTATTTTAATTAACTACGCATATTTAAAAACAATTTCATTAACATTTTATTCCAATTTTCAATCACTGTTACATTTCTAAAGCCATTTATTCCTACACACATTCGGCCAACCGTCTATTTTTTCTAGTTGCCTCTAATATATTTAATTTAGTAGGACATGTTGAAAATTATCAAGTTAAAATCTGATAAAGCCCGGCGTACAAGAGCCAAGGTAAACGTTGAAACGCCCACAGTATTCAGGCAGGTTTTTATTAGTGTCCCTGTGATTTTTTTATTTACTTTTAGAGCTTTAATCTTAATGAAAATCTCTATTGAAAGCAAATAATAAATGGCGATTGAGACGAACATGCACGTTCATTTTAATTAATGTTTACTATGCTCTTAGGTTTTCAATAGTGGGTAATCGAGAGTTTTTTCTTTAATCCATTTTTACTTCCTTCGTAAAAGGAAAATATCGTAATTTTAAAAAAATCACCCTTCGAGATTTTTTCTGATCTTTATGTTTCAGGGTCCCTAGAGGCCAAAAATTGTTTTTTCAATTCCGTCTCGTCTGTCTGTCCGCCTGTTCGCGGCATAGCTAAAAAAGTACTTAACCGATTTTGTACAAAAAATAAGGGTCGTATGGGGATCACCTGGTAATATTTTGGTAAAAATTCAATATGGCGAAACAAAATAGAGGCCTAATGAAATCTAAAAAAAAAACTATTACTAAAGATCTATTTTACCAATTTCCTTCAAGCTTTGCACAAAAATCAAGTGCTATGTGGAAATAAACTAGGTAAATTTTGATTCGAATCCAAGATGGCGAAACAAAATGGCAGCTAAATCAAATATTTAAAACTGCTGCCTGAATAAAACTACTTAACATATTGATTTCAAATTTTGTGCAGTAATTAATTGTGGTATAGAGATGAACTGGTCTAATTGTGGTAAAAATTCAAGATTATCTTCATATTTTAGCGTTTCTAAATGCCAAATATTATGTTTTATCAATTACGTTGGTCTGTCTGTTTGTCAATGCGCGGCATAGCTTAAAAACTACTTACCCTACCGACTTCAAATTCTGGTTAAAAATGAATGGTGGTATTGGGATAACCTGCTAATATTTTGGTAAAAAACAATATGGCGGTCTAGGAACGTTAAAAAATGATTACTGAAAAATTGATTATCAAATTTACTTCAAATTTTGCACGAAAATTAAATGTTAGATAGGTATTACCTGGTAGCATTTTAGTATGTATCCAAGACCAGGAAGACCAGCAAAAGTCCTTGATGAAGACACCAAATGTGCAATTCTAAGAAAAGTTCACTCTTTTTAATCCTTTAATAACTAGAAAACTTTTATGAATAACTTTAAAAAATATGGGAAAAGCATAACTAAAAATTACTTTTACTGGAAAGCGATGAAATCGTTTGCAGTGCCCGCCAAGCTTTCATCAAAGGCCTGTCAACGGGTATTAAAGTGCCTTCAGGAAAAGGGAAGAGGCTAATAATAATTGCACACATTGGAAGCGAAGAGGAATTTTTAAAAGAAGGTTTGCTTTGGACTTTTCTATCGTACCGTACGGGAGATTACCATAAGGACATGAATTTGGATGTTTTCGAAGACTATTTTACACGCAAGCTATCATTCATGGCGCATGGAGAAGACACCAACTTCATCTTGGAGAACATAAGAAATTATCGACTGGCTAACTACCAAAGGTACTAAGGTTGAACCCAATTTGATAAAGAAAGAACTACTAGGCATAACAAATTTACACAAAAATTATTAATTAATGAAATATACCGTGGAAGATATAGCAGAAAATTATAATAACTGTGCTGCTCTTACCGATATTTTGCGAACTAAATCCTATAAAACTTATACGGGCGCAAGTGAAAGGATTTTTAGGAAGACAAAACACGATATTTAAAATGAAAGTGTTAAACTACTGTTTGATCAAGCCATTAAGAAAGTGACACCAGAGAACTGACGAAAAGCAGTCCAGCATGTGATTAAACAGGAGGAGAAAATGTGGGATCTGATCGATCAGACGATCGACCCTTTACTCAGATGAAGAAGAATATAACTTATTATAATTTAATTAATGTATAATAATAACTATTTTATCTATCTATCTATCTATATATATATATATATATATATATATATATATATATATATATATATATATATATATATATATATATATATATATATATATATATACGAGGGTAAATCAAATATAAACGGCAACTTTGTAAAGTACATTTATTGATCAATGCTTTACACAAACTAAACAAATTTTTCAATGTAGTCACCTCCTTGCCCTATACACTTTTGCCACCGACTTGAAAGCTTGCATATTCCTTTTTCATAAAAAGTTTGAGGGCGAGTTGTCAGCCAACTGCGCACATACTCTTCTACTTCTTCATTGCTTTTAAATCTTTTGCCTTCAAGTGATTCTTTCAAGGGCGCGATCAAAAAATAATCACAGGGTGACAAGTCAGGGTTAAAAGGAGGGTGCTCGAGGGTTTCCCAGCCCATTTCTTCCAATTTATCACTTGTTAAAACTGCATTGTGTGGCCTGCGGTGATGTCATAACGGACGATGACCTCTGTGATGGGAATACCCCGTCGTTTGCTTCGATAGTGCACTAATTTTTCTGAAGCCAAGTTGATCAGTGATGATAGATTGAACACTCTCATAGCTGATACCCATTTCTGATGAAATTTCTTCAATAGTTAACCGGCGATCACCTTCAATCAGCTCTCGAACAGCACGGATGTTGTCATCTAGACTTGTCCTTGGAGGTCGATCATGACTTTCATTTCCGGTACACGTTCTCGCCAGTCACTAAATTCTCTGACTCATGTATACACTTGATTCTGAGACTGTGTAACATCCCCAAACTGTGCCTTCAAACGAGTGAAAATTTCCGATAGTTTAACGCCTTCTTGGTTAAAAACTTTATGATGATGCGTTGTGCAACAGACGAAGGTACCTAGCGCTCAATCATAGCTGTACTGCGGACAGAATCGAGCGCAGCCGGTAGCCAAGCCGGTTTCTCCCTTCTAATATAACAAATAACTCTCCAGCATGGAAGAATCCTCTAGCTCGGAATTACGTGCTGAATTAAATAGTAAAATTTCCATTTATATTTGATATACCCTCGTATATATATATATATATATATATATATATATATATATATATATATATATATACACTTACCCCTTGGAAGCGCCCTTGCTCTTAGATGATGTTAAAGCAGGCTTAAAGTCAATTTAACTAATCGTGTAACGGAAATCTCTTACTTAAGGTTCACCTTAAAGTTGGCCGTCACTTATGTTATTTAAGGAGAACCCGTGCAATCCCCCCTAAGAAGCAGAAGACAGACAGTCCGACAAAACGTGTTTTTTTTGTCATCTAGTTACCCTGAAACTAGAAGATCTGAAATATCTCGAAAGATGATCTCTTACTAAGGAAATAAAAAATGGCTTCCGATCGACGTTATCCAAATGAACCCCAGAGGAACAGCATTTTCTCGAAAATTGTCTCCATTCTATTAACTAACTTAATGCACTGAGTTCTATTGAAGTATCACTGATCAATTCACCACATAAAAAAGCTTTACTGGTATAGTCGAAAAAAATCGGGACCTTACATATTTACGTTACGAAGTCTGTGTCTTTAGTTTTTACAACTTCTATCTGACATATTGAATGAGATTACTGAAACCAGTCATGCCTCCTACGAGACCATTAATACCAATAAAAATGCTCCCATTTCGGATCAGCTTTTTCCAACACCTTGAAACTGCTTAAAGGGCTATTAAAAAGCGGTTCGTGTTTGTTCCGGACAGAAACGATTTATTAATTCAACGAAGGAATGTAATGAAGCACAATCAAATCGGGAACTTGTTCTAAGGCAGTTTATGCTATCTTACATAAAGACAATCTTGTTCGTTCTTCTTTTTATACTATTTCCTCTCGATGGTACCGCAGATAAACCAACAAATCTAACGGAGAGCACTGCGTGGTTTTTCTTTTCCTCATAGTATACAGGGCGTACAAAATAAAAACTGTTCCACATCATCGATTTATATGGCATTTATCTTCTCAGACAGCTCCATTATTATACGGTCCTTAACAGGACAATGTATTGAACCGCAATCAAATCAGGGAACTTGTTTCATACCATATACGTTATACAAAGGCAATCTTTTTCCTTCTTTTTATACGATTTGTTCACGAAGGTACCGAAGATAAGCCTACAAATCTAAACAAGGGAATTGCACTTTTTTAAATTGCTTATAAAATACAGGGTTTTTCGGATCTTGTAGTAATCTTTTTTAGATAAGATAATTTAAGCAAACGTATTCTTAGGGTGGAGATTGGGCATAATATAATAAAATGAATTTGACTGTAGTGCAAATATTTTCGTTTTTAAATATCCTAATAGGAAAAAGTCTAACGAAGATAAATCGGGTGACCGTAGTGCCTCTTCAATATAATTTCTTACATGGATTAATACATAAATGAAATTTGTTGATAACAACTATGGTATTTCTATCAATGTTATTAAAACTTTTGTTTACAAGAACTGGTAATATTTTGCTCCTGTCATGATTATAATATATATGTTACGTAACGTAATAGTTGCTGAAAAGTTGATTTAGATTTGCTTCCTATAATTACGAGAGTAACACAATTCAAGGTAACTTTCAAAGCCAAATAACCACTGCAAGAATAATTGTGAATTTAATTTATACTTTGACGAGCATAAACTTAAAATAGCATCATTTTTTGGGATTCACTATCGACTGCTACTTAACTTGGAGCAATCATATTGAAAAGGTTCATAAAAAGCGATATAAAGCTAGGTGATTTGTAATTTTAAGAATAATGTCGATCATAACACTTTAATCAATGTATGCTATCAGTGGCGGCTCGTGGTGAATTATATTGGAAGGTCAATAAGAAATTTAAAAATAGGCATACTTAAAATAAAAATAAATATCTTATCTTTAAATTGAGCTCTAAATTCTCTTGAAGTTCAGGTCTACTCTTCGTTTTTTAGAATTGCAAAAATGCTGAATGACACGTTCACATTGCTAAAGCGGATAGTCTATCTTGGCCCAACTACTTAATAAAATTTATAAGCTCTCGAAAAACCCCTGGATTTTCAAACAAAGCCGTTTTAAGTGTTTTAAGTCTCTAACACCAGTTTTGCACCATAATGAGTACGACAGTCCTTAGAAAACAACAAACAAACACAACAGTAAAATGAGTTAGAGACTTTGCAACCACATATCCAGTTAGCTAAATCGTACATACATTTGCAAAAGTTTCAATGAATCTCTTTATTTTTGTCTTTACTAGTTTGTCGTATACTAAGTTCTGGCAAATTGCGACCACTTACCTTGAACGCGGTTATGTTCTCAAAATTAGGTTCGTTAGCACTCTTTAGTTGTTTAATTTTTTGTACTACCGACATTTTATTTCATCTACATTCACACCTCAAACATAGACCACCTTGAAATTGGTTATTTTTGCAAAATTAAGTTCGTAAGCACTTTTCAGTTGTTTATTTCTTTTGCACTAGTCCCTACCAACATTTTATTTCCTGTATATTTCCAACTCACACATGGATCATAAAAATAAAAAAATATATATTACGAAAAACAATATATATCAATTTAAATCGATTAAAAAAGTCCGAAACAATATCGAGTTAGAATATCCGACCGATCGATCGAATTATGAGAAGAGACATTTGCTATCACGTTCGGCTGGCGCTCGGTAGCTGTGAAATCTTCGGGTATTTTCGTCAAGCTTTAAGGTAATCAGGGCAATTCAGACTGATTAGCCTAGCTTAGTATAGCGTATTTTATTATGCCTAAGGAACGCAACGAGACCATTCGAACCGCCGCGCGGCTAATAGACATAGACATAAGTTTATTTAACTACTTTTTGTAAAATACAATTGTAGCAAGTCAGGTACACTATGTAAGTTAAAATATAAATATTCAATATAAAATAGAAATAACACATTTATAAATACTTACATAACATAAGTAACAAACAAATAATTAGCTTTTAAAAAAAAATCAGTCAATGGATTCTTAGTGATTTCAAAATATTCCGAAATATTGTAAAACGCATGCGACGTGAGATATTTTTTATTGCAATTTTAAATTTGCAATTTGGAAGTTCTTTGATGTTTAATGGTAAGACATTGTACAATTTAAAATTTAAAGAATTTTTTATAGATGTATTTAATCTGGATCTGTTCGGTCTAATTGAACTTGCCGATCTTGTACCATAATTATGTATATCAGAGTTTCGTAGAAATGTATTTACGTTCTTGCGAATTTATATTAACTGATGCATTATATATAACGCTAGTAAAGTTAAAATTTTTAATCTTTTGAA
This sequence comes from Kuschelorhynchus macadamiae, assembly GCA_030620095.1. Classification (NCBI taxonomy): domain Eukaryota; kingdom Metazoa; phylum Arthropoda; class Insecta; order Coleoptera; family Curculionidae; genus Kuschelorhynchus; species Kuschelorhynchus macadamiae. The sequence goes on along the minus strand of JAUTXW010001204.1, from coordinate 728,580 downwards.
GTCAGGTCTGCAGTGATCGCAATTACTTAATCCCACAATCGCCCGAATGGCCCTCTTTTGAATTTTAAATATGTGAGTAGAAGCACTCGCACCTCCCCATAGAATTATACCATAACAGATGTGTGCATGAAAAAGTGCATTATAGATATTAAGAACTGCTTCTTAGTCTAGTGTTGGTTTTAATTTTCTTATCACAAAGATTGCAGAAGATAATTTACTGCGTAGGGATTCTATATGGGGACTCCGACTAAGAGTATCGTCGACTGTTATACCCAAAACCTTAGCGCTTTTGTGTTCTATGATATTTCTATTTGTCGAAAAAATTATCTCCTGTGTTTTACTTTCATTTAATTTTAGAGAGTTTTGCGAAAACCAATGTTCAGCCTTAAGAGTCAGTTGTTTGCTATCGTGTTTTAAGTATTGTAGGTTTTTGTTAGTACACAACAAGGATGTATCATCCGCATAGCACACACATTTGTACGGGGATAGGTATGAAAACAGGTCATTCATATATATGACGAAAAGGAGAGGTCCTAGGACGGATCCCTGTGGTACTCCGCTCTCTAAAATACCAAAATCTGATATGTCGTCTCCGAGGCAAACACACTGCCTCCTTGATGAAAGGTAAGATTCCAGAAGGTTCAGAGTTCTCCCTCTAATGCCATACCGATATAATTTTTCAGTAAGTAGTTTATGCGAAACACAGTCGAAGGCCTTGCTGAGGTGACATAAGATGAGATCTACGTGCTCCCCTTTTTCAAGACCCTCCACTATGTTCTGCACTAATCAAATAACCGATTAAATTGTTGAATGACCCTCTCTAAAGCCATATTGTGCAATATCAAACAAATTATTTCATTCAAAAAAGTTAGCTATATTATTTTTAATGATAATTTCAAAAACCTTTCCAAAAATTGGAATAATAGATATGGGTCTATAATTACTAGCCACATTGACGTCACCCTTTTTGAACACAGGGACAACTATCGATAGTTTGAGGGCATCCGGGAAAGTTCCCTGATTTATGCATAAATTAAATAAAAGCGTTAGTGGTTTGACAATATCATTGGCCAACTGTTGTAGTATAAGAGCATTGATATCATAAATATCATATGATGCTGAACTTTTAAGAGAATGAATTACCCTGAGTACTTCATCCTCAGTTATTGGGAGAAAAGCAAATGATTTATTTCGTAATGGTATATAAGATAAAATCTGTTTTTGTAAAGTATTACTGATTGACAGTTTCTGAATAATTTCGGATGCTACTCTTAAAAAATAGTTGTTAAAATCAATTGCTTCTAACTGTGTTTCACCAGGATTGCACTTGTTAAGACTTCTTTCAGAATTTATGATCTTCCATACTCTTTTATATTTGTTGTTTGATTTTGCAATGTAGTTGCTATAAGCTTGTTTTTTTGTCTCCAAAATAGATTTCTTATAATCTTTTTGTAAAAATGTATATAATCTTTTATAATTTTCGTTTCCAGTTACATCACTCGTACATTTAATAGTCGACATTTTTTCTCGTTTTTTTTCAGCTCGTTGTTAAACCAACGGACTGGGAGTTGATTATCTTTAACTTTCTCAAAAGGAAAATTTTTACGAATCAAATTTTTAAAATTGGCTGTCAAAAAGGATGCCATATATTCAGAGTTATCACTTAAATAAAAATTTCTCCATTCTAATTCACCAAGATCTTGTTTTATATTTTAAATCGACTTTTTTGTTATTTTTCTGATTTTCAATATGTTGGATTTTATGCGAACAGCAACATTCAAATTGATAAATTGTCCGTAATGATCTGATAAGCATGGATCAATAACCCCGGATGAATAGCATTCTTCACTCATGTTTGTTACTATATTATCTACACAAGTAGCGGTAGAATTACTTACCCTAGTAAAATCAGAGATGGTTGCGCTCATTCCAAAGCCATCAAAAACTGAGACAAGTTCCGCAAGATTTACAGAACTTCTACGAAAATTGATATTAAAATCCCCCACAACAATTCTTTTATATTTATTATAGAGACTAAAAAGACAGAGTTATGTCGACACAACCAGAGGGAGATCTGTATAATGATAAAATAAGAATCTTACCCTGACAAAATTCTATGGCACAAAATTCGGCATCTAGTTCTATATAATGAGCTTTAACATCAATAGTCTTATACTCAGCATCTCTTCGCACATATATACAGGAGCCACCATGAATATGGTTCGTTCTACAAAAGGAAGACGCCAGTTTATACTTGTTCAAGATAACACAATTTAAAATGTCATCACTACACCAGTGTTCACTAACACTACCACATCGAAATTGTTTTCACTCGAAAATATCGAGAGTTCATCAGATTTGTTACGTAATCCTTGAGCGTTCACATGGAATATCACTAGATTAGTCGCACCATTAGTTATGTTTCGCCTAAGGTTTTCCTTTTCAATTGAAAAAAACCTATTTATTTTTGCACTAGGTGGCCACAGAGTAGGTTCTAGTATATTAGTTAAATGTTTTTCGAACACACTGATTTTGAATGATGAATACTCATTCGGATATTTTGAATCCAACCTTTGACAAATCACTTCAGGAAACATGGTACATAAATAAGATTTTAAATCCTGTTCAGTACAAGATGGGTCAAGTCTATAGACATGAAAATTAATAAAAGCAGGGGCGGCTTTTAAACTACAATTTGTTCCGACGCCAACAATTGACTTTCTTTTTTTTTGAACCACTGACCAGGGAAGTGAGTTTTCATCGTCGTCAGATGTTTTGTTCAACTCATTAGGAATGTACTGTGACGTAGCTTTGGAAACAGCATCGGACCATTGGTCATCGATTGCGGTTTCCTACTGAAGCGAGGCGGCCTACCTCGACTAGTGCCGGGTCTCAATTTTCGTCGATTGTACCTCTACGAGTGGTGGGTTTTGACGGCCAGCTTTAGTAGCAGGTGCTGCGGTACTTTGCCCTATCTTATCAGCAGAGTCCGAGGTGGTGGATTGGAGCCCTCGACTGTTGATCGACGGAATTTGTTTTGATTCGATGTTCGAATGCCTAACCTCATTTTCTAATTTTGCATTTAAGAGATCTATGATTGTGTTAAGTTGTTCATTAGATTTTTCCATTTCCTGCACTAACTTTTTATGACAATTCGTTTCAATCCTAGATACTTTAAAATCTGCTTTTAATGTTATACAGCTAACACAAGGTGCTTCATTGCATCCGCTAACGCTAGCTTGGTCGGCACTTGCCTCATAAAACACATCACGCTCTGAATTTCCTTGGAAAAACTTCACCACACAATCACTTAGACTCGTTACGCTTTCTGGTACTTTTTTAAGTACTATATAGTTAATTAAATCTTGCTTATTAAGTTTTTTTAATTCGCTAGCAATTTGCGACAGTTCACTTGACTCCATCTTGAGCGTAGCGTATTTAACTTTTCACGGTCAAACGAATAATTTATTTTTTCAAATATTTTTGGGGGGTCATTGACTAAATGACCCTAGGGAAGAGCCGTCACTGTATACTATGCATTGGTTTACAGTGCAATTGCCTTTAATATAATAGTTTGGTGCCTTGCCACTGCTAGCTCGAGGGAATTTATAAAAAAATAAAATTTAATTTGTCTTTTAGGATCGTGACACCTTCAGAAAAAAATAACTATATTATAATATTAGATGTAAAAAAGAACATTTTCTTACAAAACCACAATTTGCAGTTGCTCCAAAGATCTGCTGTTTATGCTGGAAATAAAATTATTTACAAACTGCTTTCCGATGTTAAAACCTTTACTAACTTTATTCTGTTATTGTCTGATTTTAATTTATTTTTATTCTAACTAACAAAAAATATCAGAGGATAATTAAGATGGAGAAATACATGTGCTGTTCAAATACACCTACATTAATTACGCTCCATTGGAACATCTTACAACTGTAGTAGTATTTAGCAATACGTCGTAGATGATATAACAAGAGGACTATTGTAATTAATGAACTAATGTATAAAACCAATTTCGCTCTTTTATTTAAACAATTTATTTACAAAGGTACCGTAAACTGGGGTTATTTTGCCAACCGGGGCAACTTTGCCTGACCGCCACTTAACAAACAAAAAAATAATTATTTTTAAATCTAGCAACGCTGCTTTAATACTGTTAGCGGTAGAACACTACGCGACCAACAAGTATTATACAGTGCAAGTCTGGATCTTGGCGAAGCGGTGTGTAATATGTGCTAGTCATGTAAGTAAAAGTTTTATTTTAACGTCGTAAAATCATATTGCTATGCTAAGGTTTGTCAAATAAAAACAATTGAAACTTGAATTCTGATTTTAACGTCACCTATACCTATGCATATATGAGTTCTATTTATGCTATTAACATTTTTCTAGATGCCAAATTTCATATAGCTTTGGCGGTTGGCAAAGTTACCCCAGATAAAATTCCTGAAGAAAAAGCAACGTGCAAAAAAAAATAGAAGATCTGAAGGATATGACTGGACCATTGAAAGTGAATTTGAAGACCATTTTGAATTAGATGACGTCGAGGTTTCCCAAAAGACTGATAACCACAATAACGAACCTCAGGCACATTGCTCCCGTGATACTGTCACCAGTAAGACTGATAACCGCAATAACGAGCCTAAAGCCCATTGTTCCTGTGATATTGTAACTAAAAAGACTGAAGATGAATCTAAATTAGTTAGAGTTAAAAATTCCGATTTCCTACTTGTAGCACTTTTAGGTAAAAAACAATACAAGCATTTCGTTGCACGTGTAATTGAAAAAGAAAAGGACTGTTGTAATGTAAAGTTTTTAAGACTAAAATCACAAAATAGATTTTATTTTCCTAATATCGATGATACAGGTATTATTCTCGAACACGATATTGTGACTATTTTAGAATCGCCAAAACTTACATCAACATCAAGAGAAATATTTACATTCGAAAATTTTGATTTTACCAGTTCTTTGTTTCGTAAAGTATGTTTTAACCATTTTTGTTATCTAAGAGTTACCTAAGTATTATTTTGTAAAAAACGTTGTGTGTTGATTTGCAAATAGGTAAATGTTCCTCACTTTTCTTAAAAATATGCGTTTTTAATGTTAAAATGTATACCTGTTTTATTATGTTTAATAAAATATTTTTTAAAACACATTTAAGAGAGGCAAAGTAACCCCTCGGGACTCTTAACTTTGCCTGTACGGTTCGAAAACGTGGAAATAAGCTACTCGGCAAAGTAACTTTGCCAACTTTTTTAATTTTTAAAAAACATGGTTCTTGTTAAATTTATGCCTTCTAATTTGGAAATTATACAGCCAAAGGATCAAATTTTTATATAGTTAAAGCCAGCTGTATAATTCCAAGCAGAACCATAGATATTTAATAAAAACCAAAAATTTTGTGCAAAGTAACCCCACTTTACGGTACATGGAGAAAATATATTTGCTTTTACTATAAATTTATATCGCATTAATTTTCTTAGATCCCTGCATTCTTAAACATTCCTCAACAGGACACTGTAAAGAAGCGCAGTGAAATAGGGGAACTTGTTTCAGACCATATACGCTATACAAAGACAATCTTGCTCCCTCTTTTTAAATAATTTGTTCATGATGGTACCGATGATATGCTTACAACTACAAGCACATGCAAAGAAGGGTATTGCATTTTTTTTTAAATTGCTTATAACACACAGTGTTTCTCTGATCTTGCGGCAATCTTTGTATATTCTTTTCAAATAATTTGTTCACGATGGTACCGAAGATAAGCCTACAAGCACATGTAGAGAAGGAATTGTATTTTTTTTTAATTACTTATAAAACACATGGTTTCTCTGATTTTGTGGTAATCTTTATAATCTTAGGATGGAAATTGGAGATAGGGTGGCATAAAGTAGCATAACGAATATTGCCGGGTATATTTTCATTTTTAAATATCAACATCCAAATAATAAAGTCCAATGAAGTTAAATCATGTGATCGTGGTAGCCATTCGTTGTCATACTTAATATATTAATGAAGTAACTGTAACTTCTGCCCATATGCTATAAGATTTTTTTTAAGAAAAACCTTTAATATTTTGCTCCTATTACGATTATAAAATATATGTTATATAACGTAATAGTCGCTGAGGACGTCGATTTTAAATTTGCTGGCCGTAAATTACTATTTCCGCCCAATAATCACGGCAATAACAGAATTCACGGTAACTTTCAAAGCCAAATAACCACTGCAAGAATAAATTAATGTGAAAATTGTTCGATGTGTTTTCCTTAATGCCCCTTAATGCTATACGCATGCTGATTTATCGACAATTTCGATGGCAAATACCGTATGGTTGAACGACGTATTTATAGGCGTTTGTTGCGGAAAGAAGTCACGTTCGTGCCACCCACGGGAGAAGTTAATTCTTTTTAAAATGACCTGGACTCGGGCAAGTTCTTTTTAGAGTAATCCGAAAAGCACATAATTCACTTTACAAATGGGTTGGCGCGACCAGAATAGGGTGAAAGATTAAGTCAAGGTGATTGAGTGTATTTTAAATAAGTTACATGCAATTAATCACTGCAAGCTACAAAGTCTGTACTTTAAAAATATTTTTTCTACGACTGCTATGAAAACTGTCTAAAACGCACGCCAAACAAGATCTGAAAATTACTAATTTCACATGATGTGTGAAAACTGCTGTGTGAAATTTTTGCACACAGTTGCTTGCTTATGAGAAATCTTTGCTGCCATAGCCTTCTAAGATATGTGAATAGAATTTCGGTTCAAGCTCATATTATTCGTCATTTCATTTTGACATAAGCGTGTGAAAAGTTTTCACACGGTGTTTGAAAAAATTTCTCACAGTCTTGTCAAAGTTGAAAGAATAAAAATAATCAAAATTGTATTTTTATTTTTATTTTCTGCAGGCGTAGAAAAAGTATCGTGTGCAACACGTTTAAAAATGACTCTTTGAACACTCGTGTGACTTGTAGCACTCGCCTGCGGCTCGTGCACAAACCTCACGCTCGTGTGCAAAGAGTCAGTTTCTAAACTTGTTGCACAATATACTATTAACTTACAGTAGTTCAGAAACCGGATATTTCCAATTTGTTTTTATAAAAAAACATTTTTTTTTATATGTTTCTGTTCTTTGAGAAACTAAAGTAGCATAACAGGACAGGTTCGGCCGCCTCGTGAAAAATATAGGAACTTACTATTTACGGAAATTTAGTTGAACAAAAAAGCGAAATGCGACATACAATAAAATGTAGCACACATCTTTAAGAATACGCCTCTTTCAATGCATCTGTTAAAAAAAAGAATTATCTCAAAGAACCCGGCAGACTCGTTATAGAAAATGGCTTTCGGTCACATTGGCTAAAACTTCAGGAAAATATAGAACAAGTCATTTTGATTAAATGTTCTCATGGGCACTCCTTAATCCATCGACTAGTTTTCGAGATATGAAGGTTTAAAGTTCAGAATCTCCAAGTATTGGATTTCTCGCTTGTAATTCTTCTTGTGTCAGATATTAAAAAACACCTTGTATGTCAAAATTTAGGGCGATAAAAGTTCTAATAATATATGTATTGAAAATTAATACAGGATGTGCCGTATTTTTGTCGCAATGTAATTTTTAACAAAAATTTTATACTACCCAGGGTCGAAAAATATGTATGTCGATTTCATCCCTCTATTTCCAAAAAAAAGGTCAGATTTGTCTAGTTAAAGTTTACGCATAATAATAAATATTTGATGGCATTTCGCCGCAAAGCACTATAAGAGTTTTTGAATTCTTGGAATAAAATACAATAATTTGAAATATTGAGAAAACAGACTTGACTGAGATTTCTTGTGGCAGGTATTAAAAAACATCTTGTATATCTAAATGTACAACTATATAAATTTTTATAATATTTAATTTACATATGGAAAAATAGAAGGTATTTACAAAAATACGATATTTTGTAAAAGAGCTTTTACATCAAAATGCATACAAAGCAAAAATAAATCGAGTAGGCTTTGTTACAGCCATAATAGTTTTTTTGACAGACCTCGTGCATCTTTGTTAATGCCAGTTCATTTTTACTTGTGTTTAGGATTTTTTAGCAACATGTTAAGTTATTTTTATTATAGAAGTAGTAGTAATTACTGGTATACAATATGAATAATATGAATAGGATTCATTGTTTCGTATGTGCGTTTAATTTCTCGAGCAATGGTATGTATCAGCGATGAAAATAATATAGAAAAACAGGAAAGAGCAATAATTAGATGTATCGAACAAGGTAGAGCTCCACAGAATCTTGAAGTTGACACACGCATTTGCAATAATTGCAATATATCTATTGTACGTGAACTAGAAGCAATAATCCATCCTCTTTAAAGACTAATTATTTTAACTCGAACTTCTTCTCTAACATGCCTTATTTGTAATGCAGATAATACTATACACAGACTTTCTAATGATTGTAGAGTGAATATATTTGTCACTCGAAACATACATGTAGGAGAAAATACTAGATGTTGTCGAGAACATGTGAATAAAAAGGGATTTCTATTTAAATTTCTACTAGATGGACAAGTACACGAGATATATACATTTTTACAAGCTATGCCGAATAAAATTAATAAACAAACACGTCATAAGTTAGAGGATCAAAATAATTTTACGGATTACGATTTTGAAGCTGTATTTTTGAAATAGCAATTTAATGACCTTTTTAATTATCGTGGTCCAGTTTCAGTAGGACAAAAACTGTGCTATGTATCTAAAAAAGACCTAATACCCTATCTTTGCAAGATACGTCAAGGTTTAAGTGACGATTTTATTAAGTTATTTTTAATTGCTCGACTCATCAAAACGCGAGTTATAAAATAGCGCTTGTGAGAGATTCTCTTTTGCAACAATTCGTATCGCAAAATATCGGTTTCGGTGCAATAATACGAAATAATTAAATTGAAGACATGTCACTCAATTTTCAAACGGACTTTATAACTTTGAACCAAATAAACCATGCGTTATTACTTATATATATATCGATTGTACATACTTATATCTGAGAAGAGTTCTTGTTTTAAAGCGTTAAGACAATCATATTGTACGCACAAAGGCAGACATTTAGTCAAACCATCGATGCTTGTTAGCCCCAAATACATATATACTGGACATTCAGGGTTCACACTTTTCAAATGCAGCAAATAATGATCCAAATATTCTTTTAAATGAATTTCTAGAGATATTAAAGGTATGCAGGAATGGTTTCATGAACGTGACATCTTTATATTGGATCCGGGCTGTGTTGACGCAGTTTCAGCTTTAGAAACAAAGGGCTTAATTACAAAAATGCCTTCCATTTTACAACGTGGACAAAGACAATTAACAACAGAAGAAACCAACGAGTCTCGAATTATAACCAAAACTAGATGGATTGTGGAAGCTCATAACGGACACCTTAAATCATCTTAAATTTTTTAAAGAAACTATCTGTACGTCCCACCTTGATCACTTAAAGACTTTCTTAGTATTGCAGGTGCTATAATGAATAAGTATTTTTATAGAATTTTAATGGCAGATAGTACTATTGAATTAGCAGAAAAAATGCTTCTTCTATCGCTAGAACCGAATGTCGTTCAAGCTATAGTGGAGGCTGAGCATCTTCATAATAGGAGAGGTGAGTGGGAAGCATTAAATGCAAATCATCACGATTTATTTCTTCGGTCAACATTCGAATATTTAAAACATCTAACTTTTGGTATTTTTCATCTTCGTTTGGCATCATATTATATACAGGATAATGACTTAGATGATCGAGAAGCTCAATTTCAGTTAGACGCCGTTAATGAACCATGTTTTATACGAATAAGAATGTTCTCGCGGTTTAGAAACGCTACTCGACATCAACTTTGGATTGCATATATACCCATAAATGGTGAAGATCGCAATGTCAATCCAATATTGGGTATCTATTGTACTTGTCAATCAGGAGCAAGGACTATAGGCACTTGCTCTCATGCTGCAGGTATATTATGGTTTTTAGCATATGCAAGGCAACAACAGAGGGTTTAAATATCCTTCCACTCAAATGCTTCCTTCTACATTAAATGCAGCAAATGAACCTAAAATAATCAATTCCTAAAATAAAACATAACCTAGTACCTCTATGGCGATGGCGGTGTGAAAACTAAAAATATATCACAAGAATGCTTAAAGAAGATGAAGGAGAGCGTTGAATTTTTTAAAGCTAGTAAGTAGTTTTTTTTAAGTTAATCGCTTTTAATACATACATATTGTTTACCATATTATTTCTAGTTTTTCCATCTATAAATCACAGAATCAATGAAAGGTTTGTAATAGGTTGTTAATTCCGCATAGTTTTCTCAGTATTTAAAATTATTAAAGTTCTTTTATTCCAAGAATTCAAAAAACCTTTTAGTGCTTTGTGTTAAAATACCATGATATATTTATTATTGTGCGTAAACTTTAAAATGATTAACAACTAGACAAATCTGATCGTTTTTTGGGAAATAGAGCGATAAAACCGAAATACATATTTTTCGACCCTGCGTAAAACAAATTTTTTGGTAAAATTGGATTGCGACAAAAATACGGCACACCCTGTATTAATTTTCAATGAATATATTATAAGAGCTTTTATCGCCTTACATTTTGAAATACAAGGCGTTTTTTAATATCTGACACAAGAAGAGTGGAAAATTAGAAGGTAAGCGCGAAATCCATTGATTGAAAATTCTCAACTTTAAACCCTCGTATCTAGAAAATTAGTCGATGGATTAAGGCATGCCTATGAGAAAATTTAATCAGAATGACTTGATGTATATTTTCCAGAAGTTTTGACCCAAAGCCATTTTCTATAAGGAGTATGCGGGATCCTTGGTCACAATGACCTTTTCAACTTCTTTTATAGAGGGAGTCCAAATTTTGAACTTTGTCTCGGCTTATTTTCGAAACTTAATCTTTTGTTTAACGCCAGTTGAAATTGTAACTGGCCAATAATCAGCAAGTTAAGGTACAACTGGTTGATAATGACGTGAATGGTAGGTTTGGGGAAGGATCTCTTAGGTTCCATGGTAGCATCTGTAAAACAAAGACGGACCGCCCACAACTCGAAAAGCTATATGCGTTAGTATAGCTTTTCTTTGAACAGTGCCAATAATGTTAAGAATTGAAGAAGAGGCATAACTTTGAGCGGTTCGATGTATTTGGCCCTAAACTTCGCTTGCCCAAACCTACATTACACATAACCGTCACTGGCGCTAACAGTCGAAATCCCGACACATTGGAATGCATGGAATTCGTCGTTGGCCTTAAACGTCGAAATACGTAAACATGCACGCCAATGACGTAAGAAACTTCTGTCACTGTTGCCAAAGTGCATTATAATTCAAATGAAGTACATATTTCCGACAATATTAGTAATATTGTTTTTTATTTATGTTTGATAACATGTTATTAATATTCCTGAATAATAAGTTTTAAATGTTCTCAAAGAATTACCTAGTTTATAAAAATAGCAAATAGCTACGTATTAATTCTACTGCGACCGTATCAGTGTTAGGATACAATAAAATAAGTTTTACTAACATGATGAAAAATGCCTGTAAATTGTTAGTTGGTTCGGTTGTGAAACGTGCAGAAATAATATGCAAGCTTTTACTGTGTTCCCGATATGACTTGAATTCTCAGTTTTTCGCCCATTTAAATGCAATTTCGAACGAGATTACTAGAAAGTTAGATTCAGCAATTTAAGCAAGCAAATCAAGCAGTTTAAAGGGACTATCAATATTAGGAGAGCAGAAAGTATATTGTTAACATAATCATCTAGGGAATAGAAATCTCTTTCAATAAGAATTTTTTGGTTTACTTTTATGCTTTGAATACATTTTATTTTTAATGGTAATATATATAATTTTATACATCCGACTAGAGGACCCTTATGAAATAAAGAAATTTGGTGAAGTGTCATAACCAAATCATTCCTACCCCTCTGTTGATATTATTGGAGATATCCCTATTTCTAGAAATTAAGTTTCCGTTGTTTAAAAAATACGTTATTTATACACTGAACGAAAGCATCTTGAAAAGAGTTGATACTGTTGAAGACTTGGGAGTGCTATTGAATTCCAAATTTACTTTTGCCAAACACATAGATAATATCACGAATAGAGCAATAAAACTATTAGGCTTTATTTTAAGATGTCTTTGACCTTTCAGAAATGTGTATGTTCTAATAGAGTATTTTGTACCGTGCCATTTGGACTTGTGTAATGTATTTAAAATTCTTAACAATTTTATTAAGTCACCTTCTCTCTTACGTAAAATAAACTTTCATGTTTCTGTCAGATCAACAAGACAGGAGCCATTATTTCGGACTAAGTTCCACAGAATTTGATAGGTTGCACTTTGATTTTGTAATTTGTTAAGTCTAAAAATTTTAATGGCAATTTTCTGTTCATATATTTTTATTTATTTGAAAAAAATCAAACATTGTTTCTTACAAAAACATAAAAAAATACACAAACAAAAAGGAGGTGTTATGATAATTAAAATCGTTTAAATTTTCCTTTACACTCTACAAAGTTTTCTATGAGAGATGCATAAGAATTTATTTATGGCACAAATATAATTGAAATTTTAATGTAACTTAAATTCTTTATAATCTAAGAATTCTATCTTATTGACACATCTGATTTAGATATTGAAATTAATTTGCTTATATAAGTAAAAATATTGAGCTCAATTAAGATGTTAAATGAATGGAAAGAGCAATGGTATGTGATTGTTTTGTATGACCAGTTTGGATGAAATAGGGAATATTCAGGATGTTATTGGAGTGGTCCCATAGCAAACATATTAAATATATCGGAATGATGCCATACACGTATACACGAGCGCGAAAAACAATCTATATCGCGTTCACCATATTGCCAGGAAAAAAGTATGCATGTTAAAATGGTGATTCTGGCAAAATTTCAAATGCAATGGACTCAGGGAGTCTAAAATTTTAACCTAAGTTTAGGCCTTGTAACTTGAAACTTTGTATAAAGAAAACTATCAAGGATGAAATAAAAAAATAAAAATTACTAAATCAATACAATAAACAACAAAAAGTAAATAATAATATTTTATTCCCATATATGTAGGTACTCATTATATAAATGTCTGTTTATGATTAAGTTATTAAAAATTAGTTTGAAGATGACTTCATAAAGTCAAATTTTCGATGTGGATAAAATATCAAATTTTTACTTTTTAGTGTTTTTTTTAAGTCCGTTCTATTTTTTATAAAAAATTCTGTTTGGATAACAACACTTTTTAAAGTAGATATTGTGAATTAACTCCCCAGAAACGAATCCCATACCCTGTGTCTGTGAAGTCAAAGCCAAACTTATTCTTAATTACTTAATCACGAAAATATATTTATGTAATGAGTGTTTTGTTTTACTATCTCTATTCGTTTGGTGAGTAAAATTTTCCAGATGGAATATATTATTTTCCAATTTTAGGTGCATTTTTTGACGTCGGTTTTATTTTTTTATACATTTTTTTATTTCATTCTTTTTAGTTTTATTTATATGAGTTTTATTTTAAGTCATATTTAACAAATAACCTTATATAATATCTATGTAAATTCCTGATAAAATGGTGAACGCTTCTTTTACGATGAATAAATATTTAATATAGCGTCATACTTTTTTACAATATGCTAGCTGTGGGACCACTCGGGAAATATCCCGAATATTCCCTGAAAAGTTCATCGAAATTGTTGAAACCATCGCAGAGTAATCGTTGTACATACATAAAAAAATGCATAGGGTGAAATTGATAACCTCCTTTTTTGAAGTCTGTTAAAAGTTGCATTAATATTTGTGACATGGCAAGCTAAATAAAATAAAGGAAATGCCTGTAGATCCACCATTTTTTGTCCAATTGTAAATATTAAAAAACTGACATTCATAGAATTTAAAGTTTTATCGGAATGTAAAAATTTATAGATGGCACAATTTCTGATATATTTTTAACATGTGTAAGATAAAGCTGGAATATACTTCCACAATTAGGCATTTAGTTTGATCATTTTTTTTAAAATTATATGGGCTCATTATTTAAATGTAATATGTAGTTTTCTTTTCGCTTTCTTTTTAAAATTCAAATAGCATAAGTTCACCAGTCCTGGTTATTTTTCGAAGTAGTGCCATATCCATTTCATTAATTTCTTTTTTTTACTAAGTGCAAATGTTTTTGATAGTAATTAGGAATTTTCTTTATTTTTAGTATGCCCAAGGATGACCATTATGTAATAAGATCACCAACAAGATGTAAGCTCTAGAAAGTAAGAAAATGATATCATCTTGGACTGTGTCATTTGTTAAAATCTCGCCTTCTTACCAACGACACCGATCCAGTTATTGCCAGGGGAGAGGCAAGTGAAAACAACCCCTTTGTGAGTTGAGAAAACTGATTACATCATAAGAAGATAATATTTGCTGTATTGTGTTTTAAATAAAATTTATGTTTAATATAATCTTAGGTTTAGATTTATTCTGAAAATAAGCTATATAAGGACTCATTTACCATTTTGTGAAGTAGGTTTTATTTGTGCATTTACAATTTGACGGACTTATTTATGAATAGACTTTTACTTCTTAAAACTTTTTATTTCTTTAAACTTTTTATTGCTTTATTTCCTAGCCGTAATAGTACACTCATGATTAATTGATGTAATTGAATAAATTAGTTTTCTTTACATTAAGAGCCAGTTTAAAATTATCCAAAAACCATTTAACCTTATTTATGTCCTTAATTAATAAATCCTACACTCCTTCCCATGTATCCTTATCACAATTTACTATGAGTTTATTTTGACAAATAATGACATTATGCCAAAGTCAGTTAAATAAGATATTGTTTAAACTAGATTTTTCTCAATTAAAAATTATTTTACTTAGTCGGACATTAAACAAAGCACCACAGGTTTTATAACGGATAATGCTTTTAGTCAATGTCTATCCCTCTTGAAACACTGTCTCACCCTTAGGTATTATTAGCCTTATAATATGATACCTTATATGTACAGCTAATAATTATGATATGCCGGAATCTATATATAAAGCTATTGTAGGATACCTTTTTAATGGTTTGGAACTATTTATTTAGAAAACTTAACATTTACCTGAATAAAGATTCTGAAAGATACACCATAATTTTTTTAACAATACGCAGTCTTATAAGTTTGGCGGCCAGTTCCCAACATATATAGTAAAGTCAACGATAAGATATTTTTAGGAAATTCTATAAAATCATTAACAATCTTATAAAACACTAATCAATATCTGACCGATAAAAACTGATTTTTAGATAGGTATTTGCTCAGGATCAGGATAAAAAATTAAACACTAAAAAAAGTTGAAATTGTGTGTCTCAAAAAGCTCACAAAACAAATTAGTTAAAAGATATATGCTCAAGCTTCAAGGCTTTTGTGGATTTTTATATGATCTTTTGAGTAAAACTTTATTTTATCTTTAGGTAGGGAACATCCACATTAATAACAGATGGGGACTCAATCCTATATACTAACAAATAAGATTATCTTACATACCCACTTTAAAAGTAGGTTTAAAATCATCTGAATGCAAATAACCTCTTCCTGGGCTTTCCAACAATTTTTTTTCAATATTCAATTTCCATTATTCCATTAAATAGAAATTATCCTGTGATAAACAAATATTTTATAATAAACAAAAAAAAACAGTCAAAATATTTTCAGTTCAAAGTTAGAATGCAGGCAAATACGCTAACATCATTTTTTCATGGTGTGGTTTTGATTAACAATGAATAAACAATATATTTATTTTTATCAATAAAACTTGACAACACAGCAGGCCCATTTAAAGAATTTTTAGCCAGTAGCGTAGCTCGCCAATTCGCTATTTAAAGTGTCGGGCTAGCGCCGCATTCCACACATTCCAATCTGTCGGGATTTCGACTGTTAGGGCCAGTGAAGTTTCGGTCCACTAACTGTTTGGGCCGGTGTAGTTTAGGGGAAAATACGCACTACCCTTTGAGCAATACTCAAGGGCAGGGAGTAGTTTACGATGTGTTGTTTGTGATAAATATTTCGTGAATTTCTGTGTGTAAAGTGAGTTAAAAATCGCAGTTTTGGGCAAGCTATTAAATAACTATTTCCTACACATTTGCATTGTATTTAGTGCACATTGATTGTAAAAATCACTTTCTTCCACTTTCAATGCCATTTTAATCTTTTATGGAATGCGAAGAATATTTTTTTCTTTCCTTTAAAGCAATTAAACAAGTAATGCATTGCATACATTCCAGTTAAATTCAACATTAACTTCTAGTCCAGCAAATTTGCTTGTTTCTTTACTCTAATTTGGAACATTTCTCACTAGTCCAGTTAAACTAGTTTCTTTCTCTAAAAGTTCAAATAGCAGAACAATCAGCTTGTAGTGTGTGGGATCGGACAATAAAATGTAATCAACGAGCGATGGAATGCTCACGATGCAGCCTATGTCTGCATAAAAAGCCCACATGAATGAATATTACTAAATTTGAGAGAATTTGTTCAAGTTCGAAACGATCTGAAACTCATAATTACACTTAAAATGTATGCAAAAATAGTGTAGTTAAAACAATTTCATTAGAAAAGGAAGTATCTTAACAGCCAATGGTAGAAAGTTATTAAACCAACAAGAACATATATCGCACCCGACCAGCCAATCAAACTACTCCAATTAGCCTTCTGAAAGTAAGTATACTGACATCCTTGAATTTTTGTCCAACGACCCAATGAAACACAAAGTTAGGTTACAAATATGTAACCTCCTCAAGAAAACAACATTAATAATTTCGTGTTTTTAATTCCAAAAAAAAATAAAATCAATGAAATCTCCCTCGAAATCAAGTGCATGTGCATATCGAAAAACTGAAAAAGTAGTCGAGGAGCTCCATAAGAAAATTAAAAGGAATAGTGCGGTCAATATCCGGAGTATCAATATGATAGCTGAAATACAGGATAGTACCTCTAGGTCATATAATAACATTTAATGCTAGTGAGAGCAAAGCGGAAAACTTTATTGAATACATTGAGCACTACAGGACTCAAATTGAAGAAGTTCTTAGTCAATTGCTGGTCAAAAATAACTAGAAGATTATTAAAATAGGGAAACCTAATAAAAAAAAACAATATCTCTAAAGGAAATGTTTTCCAATTTTTAAACACCTCTGGATAGCCTAAAAAATAAACGAAAACTGGAAAGCAATATTTTTTTAAGCAGATCTAACTCACACCACTGTAGCATGAATAATATAAAGAATGTAAACAGGAAAGAGAATGTAAATGGTTATCCAAGAATCACAAAAATTGCAGAAATTTTAAGAAAAGGACTAAAAACACCTTCCTTACATGTTAACAATCAAATTATTTTTTACTTTTCAGTTCAATAGTTTATAAATAAAAGCTTTTTTTTAATATTTTTTTAAATTTATTTTTTACAAATCCAAATACCGGAAGACAGAAGAGCAGTCATCTTTATTTACAGCCGAGCAGCTCTGTTACGCTGCTCAAATAAACTATAGAAAAGCTGGAAGAAAGCTATTGAATTAAAGAAATCACCATAACTCCTACACGTGCAAAGAAAGTAAGCATATACTTCAGAAGAGGAGAAACAGCCATTAGGTGAAGATGAAGCCATTGCATTGATTAATAAAGCTCAATTAACAGTAAATCAGTTTAGAGTGATGAGAAATTGTAACAAGTCTCACTTTCTTGCTTACGAAATTGTACTGGCTTCCAAAGAAGAATGCTATTCTGGCAGAAGCAGTATATAAATCACAAAACAATATAAAGCTTTCGTGAGAACTATTCATGAAAATCATCTAGGGATAAAATTCTAAGGGATGTTTTCAATCACCTCCTGGTCACCTCGGCCCCATTCATCTCCAGTACAAAAGAATTACCCAAGAAAAAAAATGTAAGACACTTTCACCAGAAGTCGTTCAAATATGGACGAAAGTGATTGTTATGAAGAATAGGTTACTTTTTGTAAATGCACTGCCAAGCACCATCATTCATGGAACTACCTAGGTAACAGCAAATTATTAAGGTTGGAACACGGGCAGATTCAGTAGACATTCTGTGCTAATAAACATATTAAAGATATTCCTAAATTTAATAATTCCAATATGTAAAGAGAGTTCCTAATTGTACGAGGTAAAACCTATATAAAAATCTGTATTTATAGGCAGCAAAACAATGCAAAAACATCTTTTGCTTAAAAGACCTGTAGCTAAAGAAATACTTTCTTCTATACAGAAAAGCTTGAATAATGGTAATATGTTTAGAGAAAACGTTTTTAATGTGAATAAGTCGATTACTTAACTTCAAAATTAAATATTCTAAATAATACCCTCAAATTTTTTGATCCACTTCAAATAGACCCCAGTGCATATGATTCAATCGAATTGGTGCGCAAATATAACATGGCAGTGTATAATAATTTAGAAATATGTCATATATATTATAAATTAGTAATCATAATAGTACAAGTACCTGCATAACATTTTCTGTTAAAATTTAATATTTTCCACAGCAACTTAACGAGTTTAAAAACTTTGCAAAACCCCCAAATCTTTATTCTCAAATTTAGCTAAATGTTTTAAATTTATAATTATTCAGTGTTCAGCGTTTCTCAATATATATTATCCTTAAAGTATTTCTATCGTATTTTTGACGATTCCCTGTATAATTTAAAATAATTGTTACTTGAAAATATTGCTTGAAATAATTAATATTTTGCACCAATGCAATGTTATCTTGACATCTAAAATCGCTTTGAAATACTATACGTTTAAATTATTAGTTTAGGTTGGTGTCTGAAAACTTTTTGAACTATTTACTTTTTGACGGTATTGTTTACAAAATCCTTGTTATTTAGGAGAAATCTTTTAGAATCTTATTTCTTATCTAATTTGCGCAAATTGCAAAGTAGTACCGATAGGTATGTCGTTTTAAATAATTCAATTAAATTGTTGTGAATCTTTTAAGACAACCTGTATACATTTTTTAAAAAATAAAAATTTTAATGTGTATAAACAACTCGTGGAGTAAAGTTCTCCCCTGCAATAGAAGGCGAAACGTCTGATAGTAAATCCAGTTTGACAGGGTCTAATCCCAAGAACCATGATTTTTCATTACTCTACTTCTATCATCCATTTCAGTCCTGGAGACAGGTTTGGGAAATTTTTTATTAGAGCGGAGTATAGTATCGATAGCAAAGCTGTAAGCACTGCCAAGAACCATCATTCTTGGAACTACCTGTAACAGCAAATTATTAAGGTTGGAATAGGGCAGATTCAGCAGAAAATCTGTGCTAATAAAAATATTAAGGACATTCAAAATCTAATAATTGCAATATGTAAAGAGAGTCCCTAATTGTACGAGGTATACCTGTATTTGTAGGCAGCAAAAAAATGTAAAACCATGTTTTGCTTAAATGATTTGTAGCTAAATAAATTCTTTCTTTAATACAGAAAAGCTTTAATAATGGTAAAAGAAAAAGTTTTTAATGAGAATAATAAAGTCGATTAGTAGATTTTAAAATTTCGTATTCTAAATAGTACCCTAAAATGTATTTATTTTTTACTTTTCAGTTCAATAGTGTATAAACAATAGCATTCTTAAATACTTTTTTACATTAATTTTTTACAGATCCAAACATCGAAAGACAGAAGAGCAGCCATCTTTATTTACAGCCGAGTAGCTCTGTTAGGCTGCTCAAATGAACTACAGAAAAAAATAAGAGCTGGAAAAAAGCTATTTAATTAAAGAAATCACCACAACTCCTACACGTGCAAAGAAATATAGGTATGCATATACCTCAGAAGCGGACAAACAGCCATTAAGTGGAGATGAAGCCATTGCATTGGATACTGAAGCTTAATTAACAGTAAATCAGTATAGAGTGATGAGAACTATTTTAACAGAAGCAGTATATAAATCACAGAACAATATAAAGCTATGAGAGCTATTCGTAAAAATCATCTAGGGATACAATTTTAAGAGATGTTTTCAATCACCTCCTGGTCACCTCGGCCATGTTTATCTCCGGTACGAGAGAATTACCCAAGAAAAGAAAATGTAAGACACTTTCACCAGAAGTCGTTCTCATGCTTTTTGCCCCAAATAAGGACTAAACTGATGAAGAATAGGCTACTTTTTGTAAATGCACTGCCAAGCATCATCATTCATGGAACTACCTAGGTAACAGCAAATTATTAAGGTTGGAATACAGGCAGATTCAGCAGACATCCTGTGCTAATAAATATATTAAAGGTATTCGAAATTTAATAATTGCAATATGTAATTGTACGAGGTAAAACCTAGATGAAAACCTGTATTTATAGGCAACAAAAAAAAACGCATAAACATGTTTTGCTTAAATGACCTGTAGCTAAATAAATCTCTTCTTCTATATAGAAAAGGTTGAATAATGGTAATAGGTTAAGAGAAAATGTTTTTAATGGAAATAAGTCGATTACTAAATTCTAAAATTAAATATTCTAAATAATACCCTCAAATTTCTTGATCCACTTGAAATAGACCCCAATCGGTGCGTAAATATAACATGGCAGTGTAAAATAGATAATTTAAAAATATGTCATATATGTTATAAATTAGTAATAATAATAGTACAAGTACCTGCATAACATTTTCTGTTCAAATATAATATTTTCCACAGCAACTTAACGAGTTTAGAAACTTTGCAAAACCCCCAAATCTTTATTTTCAAATTTACCTAAATGTTTTAAATTTATAATTATTCAATGTTTAACGTTTCTCAATATATATTATCCTTCAAGTATTCCTATCATATTTTTGACGATTCCCTGTATAATTTAAAATAATTGTTACTTGAAAGTATTGCTATCTTATATCTTGACATCTAAAATCGCTTTGAAATACTATACGTTTAAATTATTAGTTTAGGTTGGTGTCCGTAAAATAACTATTTATTTTTTGACGGTATTATTTAGAAAATGCTTATTAAATAGGAGAAATCTTTTAGAATACTTATTCTAATTTGCTCAAACTGCAAAGTAGTACCTATATTTATGCCTTTTTACATAATCTCTTACACCCTGTATACATTTTCTGAAAAATAAACATTTTATTTTGTATAAAGATGTCGTGGAGTAAAAATTCGTTTGATAGTAAATCCAATTGGACAGGGTCTAATCCCAAGAACTATGATTCTTCATTACTCTACTCTTATCATCCATTTCAGTTCTGCAAGCAGATTTGGGAAATTATATGTTGGAGCGGAGTGTCCTATCGTCAGCAAAGCTGTACAGTGACTCACAGCTTGAATGTTGCAGTCGATATTAAAAAAAAACTAATTTCTCTCACTGGCTCAACATTTATTTTTTAAAAAACGACATACTGAAATTAAGTTAATATGAGTCTTTTAAAATCATATAAATTACTTTCTTGCATTAATTATATTATATTTAGATAACAATAAATATTTTATTAAATTATAAGCGATTTTAATGTCACAGCTTAAATGATGCATAGTGAACAAAACAGGTCAAAATTTATCATTTCCAAAGTTGCTAAGTAGGCGTTGCTTTAACATTTTATCGCAATTGTTTTTTGTTTAGTTTGACGTTTAGAAACAGTTTCTCGCCCAGTGAAACGAAAGTGTTTAAAAATGGGTCGTCGAACTAGAATTGATGAAAGAAATTTAATTTTAAGTCACTTCAGAAATGGATACACCCAAAGAGATATAGCAAAAATGGCAAATAAATGTTCATCAACTGTTCAACATATGTCCAGAATAAGTCAAGGTTAGCTCCAAATAAATGTTTAACGATCGTGGGGAAAGATGGATTGTAAGAGAAATTACAATTGATCCCAAAAAAGTACTTTAAAATTGTATGCTGACGTAGAAAGACAATTTAGAAAAAGGTGTAATCCCGAGACAATTCGTAGAATTTTGCGAAAAAATAATTTGCAACGTGTACGCTTAGAGTTCGCCAAAGAACATATTAGTAAGGACTTTAAATTTTGGAACCAAGTAATCTTTGCATATGAAACAAAAATAAACCAATTTGGGTCGAATGGTAAAATATCAGTGTGGAGAAAACCCAATGAAGAACTAAAACTGCAAAATATTAAAGCTACGGTAAAGCACAGTGGAGGTGGAGTCATGTTATGGGGGTGTATGTCGTCTGCAGGAGTAGGTAATATGCATTTTATAGAAGGAAATATGAACCAGTACATGTATTTGGATATACTAAGAAAGCATCTTGTTGCGAGTGGCCAAAAATTGGACATTGTTGACAATTATCGGTTTTATCACGACAACGATCCAAAGCACACGTCATATCGAGTTCGAAGTTGGTTGCTTTATAATTGCCCAAATATCATTAAAATACTAGCCCACTTACCAGATTTAAATGTAAACGAAACTTTGTGGTTGACATTAAAAAATAAAGTTAATAGTGCACCAATATCAAACAAAAATTAATTAAAAATAAAAAGAAAATTAGTTGAATCGATGCCTAGACGCCTGCAGGCTGTAATTGATAATCAAGGAGAACCAACAAAGTATTAGCAAGCCATTTAATTAGTTTAAATTAATTTTTTTCCTTGTTGATTGTGTTATTTTTAATTTGCATCATTTAAGCTGTGACATTAAAATCTAATATAATTTAATTAAATATCTATTGTTATCTAAATATAATTTAATTGATGCAAGAAATTAATTTATGCGATTTTAAAAGACTCATATTAACTTAATTTCAGTATGTAGTTTTTCAAAAATAAATGTTGAGCCACTGAGAAAAATTAGTTTTTTTAATATCGACTGCATCATTTAAGCTGAGAGTCACTGTATATAGGATTGCTGGTAGAAAAAAGCAGATCATTGATTGCAGGACTTAATAGGGTGTGTGTTACAGAAGCGGCTATTCAGGTGAAGTAGGTGAAGTGCTACTGCACCAGGAAAAATAAATAAGCAAACATCTAACTATATTTGTTATATATCTCTTAAAATTTAAGTTTTTAAATTCATTTATTCACCTAATTGGTAAAAAATAAACTGAACATCTCGAATAAATATTTTACCTGACCGTTGGCGGCATGTCTTTTTAAAACTTTCAACCGAACTTTATTATAACAACTACAACAGTGGAGCAAACCGCTTCGACTTTGCTGGAGATGCTATGTTTAGTTTACGATTTTCCTACTACGTTGCCATGACAACGGGTACTCGATGATATCGAGCAATAGAAGAATAATGTTAACTAGCACCATACAACGCTCTCGGTGAATTTCTAATGCAGTACACTACACCCACGTGTCGTTCAGTTTGGCGTGGTTGTTTACTTTTATTTTTGTGGATTTCGCTGCAACCGGTTAGTTCCTTTGTAGTTTGCTTGACTATTTGTCTTATATTTATTTATGGTGTTGTTACAACTTTATTTGGTGTCGGGTTTATTAATTTACACTATTGATGAATCCGATCACGGATGTGGTTTGCATTTTGTTGGAAACTCCATTTAATCGATGGAAGGAACAAGATCAGAGTTTTAATCGTCATCCTGGTTTTCGGCGTACAAATGGTTATGAAGTAGTCAAATATTACAAAAATTGTTTTGCTGGCCTTGTTTAGTAGTTTCCAATAAATATTCAGTGTGGAATAAGAAAGGATTTGCAAGTATGTTAAATATGATGCTAAAAACATTTGTAAAAAATCAAATCTCTATAGCTGACACTTTAAAAGAAAATGCTAAACTATATAAAATAGATTTTAACGAAAACGTCCGATTAAATAGACTATTTATGTGCTTGGTAATTGATGCAGTGTTGTACCTTACAAAACAAGACTAACTTCTTTCGCGGCCATGATGAGAGCTGCGAGTCAATAAATAGGGGGAATTTTAAAGGGCTTTTAGGTTTATTAATATCGAGAAGTTCCCAAGAACTAAAAGATCATCACGAAAAAATTAAAAATGTTTTTACTGGTGACTCAAAAACTATTCAAAACGAAATAATTGAATGCATTTCTGATTATTTAAATGATCATGTAAAAAATGAAATAATGAACACACAGTTTTTTTTTCTGTGCAAGTGGATGACACCACTGATAGTACGCAAACCTCCCAGTGCTTCATAATTTTAAGATACGTTAATTCAGAAGGTTGAGTAGTTGAGAGATTGTTAGGATTTTGTAATGTCAGCTCCGATAGAACGTTGGAGAATTTATATTCTCTATTGAATCAAATTGTGGACCAATTTGACTATAAACATAAATTAATAGGGCAATGTTACGATGCGCAAGTGTGATGTCTGGCCATCTAAATGGCTTTCAAAAAAAAAAAAAAAGAAAAAGCGCCGTAGACTGTATTTGTCCATTGTCTTGCTGCTATGACGTATAGGAGGAGAATTGATTTAGTATACAAAATTTAGGTAGGTCGTAAAAAATATTCTACCCCTCCCACATATAAAAAAAATTCTAGAAAAAAATGGTTGCGATATTTTCTTGCTTCATTTGCACTTCACTTACTTTTTCACCCGCGAGCCGCCACTGGTGTGTTAAAGCTGAACCCTGTGGGACGCCTGCTTTTGGAAGACCCAGAACAGTGACAAGATAAAATAGTTTTAAGTTTTATATAATATTAGCTAAAATACATTTAAACTACAAAACGCCTAATTATCAAAAAAACCATTTATTATATCAATATTTTAAATTTAAATATGTAAACTAATTTTCACCCGGAAGCATAGGCCGTAAAATAATATTAGGGTAAAACAAATTAATCACTGAATAAACAACGTTGCCGAAATTGTATTTAACGTCGGAAAATTAAATACATAATTTCGTAAATTGAATCTTTTCCTTAACAGTTTTGTATATCTTTGACTTAGGGATCTCCCTTTTAAATAACGGCGGAGAAGTGGTGGGAGCGAAGATAATGAAAAGTGCACCCCCTCGCATAAGCAAGCGGTTCTACAGCTGCTACACTTTCTCAGTACATATCATCCGGCCGATGATAGGGTAAAATAATTAACTTTTCTGCTTCAGTGCCCGAAATTTGTGTCGGAAAACACCTGTTAGTGTTTGTGCGGGGGATTATATTAAACTTGGGTCACGGTCGGCACATATTGCTAAGTTTAATTCTATTTGGTTAGTCTGTTTGAAGTGCAATATCACGCCTAGTAAAATATATTCACGGAGGATGCGACTGAAGGTCGTAAAACTTTAGAATATAATATAATTTTTTTATTTTACTTTAATTGCCCCAAACTACGCTCGGCAGTTGAGATCTTGTTTCCTGATAAGATTTAGCTACTTGCTCTTTTAGGTGTATTATCGAATGTAATACCACAAGATGTTTCAGAATTAAAGGATAATTCTTCTATTTAGGACGAACCGTGTTGCTAGTAACACGTTGGGGCCTTAATACAAATATTAAGTAATCCTGAAGCATTGAGTGGAATTTAAAAAATTATACAACGAAATAAAAGATAATTAGCTGGCCAGGCAGATCTTGTTCTACCTTCTCTGTTAGATGAGTTTCCAGTGGAATTATAGGAATATGGGGCGCATTCACCACATCGTCCAGAAGAAAAACATATGGGTTTTATAGAAAAAATACCCAATAAAACATTATAAAAATAGTGTTGATAGGTATTATTGTTCATAACAGAATTACAATTATTATAGTAAATATTTTCAGCTAGAACGCATCGGCTAAATGATTATTATGGGATGGAGTTTTTTGATCTGGGGCGTTAACATTAGAAGTAGTTATAAAATTTATGGAACTATGTGCAGTTATTTTGATAACTTTCTGGGGATTAGGGACTCAATTTGTAGGAATGAAGCTCTATGGGATTGATTCGGGATTTTTTATTTTAGTATCTAGCCCGATGTTTTTGCTCCCATTTCTATCCACTTCCTTACAACGTTTTATCTGGTGGACAATTTTTAAACCATGGAGTTTAATCATTTTGATTGCAGTTCTGTCAAAAAGAACTGGTTTGTTCTATTGTCATTTTTTTAGACATTAGCTTATAAAATAGGCCAGAATTCGCCAGATAAGCCCCTTACTTTCACATATTCGACTTGAACCCCCTTGCGCTGGTTTAGAAAAAATTGGGTCGTATTCTAAGCAGTGGCGGCTATTATGGTATTAAACGTAACTAAGGAATGACTTTGGATGTTGAAGCGTGGCACTGCATGTCCTCAGCATACTTTTCATAAGCTGGTACGTAACCACTGAGTGGCAAGCATGATCACATATGATCGTCAGTTAGTCGATTGCAATATTTTGACTTAATTATCTTCATTTCAGAAAATGCTGACTCGCACAAGTAAGTTGACCCAAACATTGCTGTCAGTTGAAGGGCGATTTGCGTTAGATTCGGATATTTACCTTCAGATATAAAACACCAGAAATTTGTATCAGATGCTGTAGCTTTGAGATGTATATCTGATGTAATCTGCACCAACTCATTTTCAACAGAACATGAGTTCATATTAAACTGACTTGCTATATCAATAGCTAACTCCTCAATGTTTTTACATGAAAAAGGATAACTCATAAATGATGCTACATTTGCCAATTTACTACAATCATAAAAATGCATTTCGAATTGTCCCAAAATATTTGATAATTCAGCCTCATACGTATCATAATTCAACTGAGGAATCCTTGCTTTCAAAGACAGAAAATGTTTCAGATCCTTCCTTTTCAGTTGATCTATCATAAGTTGCAATTTACTTTTGAATGCGTTAACTGCGCTAATCATCTCAATAACAGTTTTTCCTTTACCCTGAAGCTCCAAGTTAATGGTGTTTAAGTGCATTGTGATGTCAGTCAAAAATGCCAAATCAGTCAGCCATTTTTCGTTTTTCAACATCTGAGTGTCATCACCTCTTTCGTCTAGAAAAGCTGTTATTTCGGGCAATAATTCTTGAAACCTTTCTAGGAATTTTCCGCGACTCAACCACCTGACGTCCGTGTGAAGAACTAAATCAGTGTGTTCAGCTGACTCCCTATCTTCCAACTGCAACTTTAAGAGCCGCCGTTGCAAGCTACGCGCACGGATGGAATTCACAATTTTTGTTGCAAACCGTTTTTGTTTCCAGTCATTACTGGTGCTCCATCGGTTGTAATGCACACTAATTTATATATTGGTAGCTTGTAGTTTTTTACAAAATTGAAGAAAACGTCACATATATCTTCGCCACGGATCTTCCCCTTCAGAAGAATGATTTTCAAAAATTCTTCCTTAGCCAACATGTCATTGAATACCATCCGAATAAAAATACACAGCTGGGCAGTGTCTGTCATATCGGTGGATTCGTCGACCTGTAAAGAAAAGTATGTACATTCCATGATAGCATTTTTTAGTTTATCTGCCATGTCCTGACTCATGGCTTCAATACGCCTTGTGACAGTCGGACGAGATAACTGAAGTTCTCTAATAGCAGACATGATTTGTGTTTTATTTTTAAAATCTCCAAATAAAGTCTCAGTCGCTTCAATAAATGCTTCCTTCAGAACCGATCCATCTTCGAATGGTTTCTTGTGTTTCGCCAATATATGAGATATTTTAAATGACGCGATCGTAGCAGCTTTTGATTGTTTGGCTGGTCTTTTGAACATGGTTTGTTCTTTTTTCAAACAAGATATGAAATCACGTACTTTTCATTTTCTTAATTCACTCCGTGGCGGAAAATCCTTTTCATAGTTTTTATGAACCGTTTTATGATGCCTCTCTAAGTTACCACGCTTAGGTATTGCAACTGACGCACGACAAATAAGACAAATGCACTTATCCTTCACCATACAAAACAAAAATTCTTCCTCCCAATCGTTATTAAAATGAAACGTTTTAGATTTCTTCGCTGCACTCATTTTGTACTATTTAATAATAAACTTTGTATGCCTTCAAGTTGCAATTCAGAATGACTCCAATTCTTGCAGGGGCAACATTTATATCGGCGTGAACGAAAGTCTCGAATGTTCCCGTCAAACGCGCCGCCCGAAATTTCTAGAAAAGCGGCAAGAATAAAAAACGCGGCTTTTCTTTGAGAAGTACCGCGCGTTCCTTTGATAAAGCCGCCTTTTGCCGCTAGCAGAGTGTAATAATAAATTTTTGTAGTTTAGTTAAGTAACTACTTATTAAAAAAATTTGCTTCTCGAGATCTACTTAAAAAGCACTCGCGATCGACCGTTTGAGCACCCCTGCCTTACGCTATATATAACTCATTTAAATGGGATGCCTTGAAACGGTCCGGACACATCAATTCTCGCCGAAACTATACAATTTCGTGCGGTTAACCTCGACTCGCGAACGGGAACGAGACGCGGCGCGGCGTTTCCAATCACTAAATATTAAAAGGGATTTTTTTAGTTAAAAGAGGAGTATTGAACTAGGCTGTTAATCTTTGGGATCGAAATTTGATACAGGTTAGCTTGAAATAAAGTTTCTAGAAGTAGGCAACAACGCTAAATATTATTTTAATCAAAAAGCAGTTTTAAGCCTATTAACTTATACCGGAAGAAGAACAGTTTTTGCTTTTTGAGATACTTGTAGGTACGGGGTAAATTATTATATTATGACACCCACCTTCAGGGTTGTTTATTAACAAAGATAGAGGAAAAGTGTAAATACAAAATGTGTAGGGTAAGAAATATGTTTTTTTTTTATAGAATACTCTGTATATTGTTTATTTTAATGAAAGACTATTCTCTACTGATTTTAAAAATAGATAATTTGATTACATTGGCGCAGAGTGTTGATTAAATATTTTAGTTTAACTGCAACATTACTTGCTATAGAAATCTAAGGTAATATTATAATATAATGCGAAACTTGTTATAGTTGAACCAAAAAAATTGAAAAACTAGTTGCGCCAAAGTAGTCAAACTATATATTTTTGAAATCAGAAAGAAAAACTTTCAAAAAAATTATAAAAATACAGAGTTGTTTAAAAAAACGTATTTCGAAACAAGTCAAAAAGTAATTGTCACTTTTTTAAATAAGGTAATTGTACAATTTTTATCATTATATTTGTATTTGTAATATGTGTAAGAATTTTAGGAGTGTCAGCGAAGAACCGCTTTCTGAACAAAATCGATCAGCAACCAGCTCTGGGCACCCCGTCCCAAGACAGGTTTACCAGATTGGGGTTTTTTTCGCAATTTTGAGGCTAATTTTTTGGTAATTTTTTAAAATACTGTGGTGTTGGTGTTGTAAATGTTAATAATGAAGATAAATAATTATGTTTTTTTGTATAATCTTAAAGTATTTGTTTTTCTTTTAGGGTGGCTTATGTGTATGGAAGATCTCACTAAAGCATTTTGTAAATTGTGCAAATGCTTGCTTCAAGCACATAAAAAAGATCTCTCCAATTATGCAAAGTGCAAGAAACATATAGAAGCTTTTAAATACTCCCAAGCTAGTTCTAGCAAGATAAAATTGACCAGGTTTTTTGGATTAAATAAACCGGAAGACAGAAAAGTGACAGAGCTTAAAATGGCTACTTTTATTGCGGCGCATGGTTCTATTTCGACAGAAGACCATCTTGGTAACTTATTCCCATCCTTAGGCAAATCATCAGCATTGCTGAGTGGAATAAAACTACACCGTACCAAGTATTTGGTATTAATATTTAATCTTATTTCACGTCTGTAGATACAAAAAAAAACATTGTGTATGATGGTACGATATTTTAGTGAAAATGAGGATTGTAACCATATTTTACCGACTATTAGAGATTGAGGCTGATGACGCAAAGTCACTTATAAATACGTTCAAAAATCAGTTATGATTGCATGGGCTGTGGAGCTGTTGTGTTGATGGAGGCAATATAATGGTGGGTGAACATCATTCATATTCGTCAATTTTAAGAGAAGTTATGCCACACCTTATTACTATTAAATGTGTATCACATTCTTTACATCTTGCTGCAGAGAATGCGTGTAAAGTTCTCTCTAGACATTGGGAGTATATAGTTAGGGATTGTCATAATTGGTTCTCATACAGTAGCAAAAGTCAAATTGAATATTCATTATTAAATGAAATAATTAATAGCATGAAAGAAAAAAACACTTCAAATCTGACAATATAGAACCCCTTCGGTTCCTGACAGAATTGCAAAATCTGTTGCTGAACTATTTATTTCCTCCAAATAGACTAAATGTTGTAAGAAAGCAAGATCTTTCCTCTTTCAATTTTAAAGGTTTGTCATGAATGCAAATTGCGTTAACTTGGGTTTTAGTTTTAATGAAGAGTCGGCTGGAATTAGTGATCCAAATGAGCTCCAAACTATTAGGGTTAGACGTTCATTTCTTATTAAACAGTGTCAAAAAAATTCAAAAAAGGGTTCCTCAGAATTTTAAAGTATTTGAAAAAGTGGCATTTTTCTCACCTAGTTTAGCTACTAGTCAAGTTAGGCCTGACATTACGGACCTTGTAGCTGACTTAAAGGGAATTGTTGGAGTTGAAAACATAGATACAGTTTTAAATCAGTGGAGGGTTCTTCCTTTTAATCAGTGGCAAAAAACAGCAAATGCAGAAGAATTTTGGAGTGAGGTGGCATGTTATAAAAATGCCGCTGGAGAACATGAATATTTTAATTAGTATCTCAAATGCAAATGTAGAAAGAACTTTTTCTATAATGAATATTATTAAGAACAAGTTAAGAAACCGTTTGGTAACAAAGGCAGCAGATCATATTATGAGAGTACGGTATGGCCTGCAAGATGGTGGCTGTTTCAAATTTGAGCTTACCAGAAAAAAGTTATAATACCTTAACCTTCCTTATGAATATTATTGTATTAAAAACATTGTTCAATAAATAAAGTAAAGAACAGATAATTGATGCTTTATTATTAACTTTAACTATAAATTTTGTTTTGGAGAAAAGTTAAAAAAATTGTGTCATTTTCGAGAAAAATAAAATGTGGTCTGGAAAAATTTCGAATTAATATTCAAGATGAGTTGAAAATAAAGTATGTAGAAACCGCTTAAACAAAATAATTTAAAAAATGTAAATATGACTATTATAAGGAACAAATTGAAAGTAGTTTAAATTTTTATATCAGGTTCAAGCAATGAAAATAATCTAAAAAATAATAGTCTCAATATTAAGGATAAAAACAATTTACCTTTCTGCAATAATCGAGATATAGCTAACTACTGTAATCCTTATTTTAACAGAATAGGAATGGAAATGTTTAATAGAAAAAAAACCAAAACATCAGTTTCGCATTGTATTTAACAACATTACTCCTATGTATTTGACACCGAATGACAACGAAATCACTGAGCACATAAGTTCATTAAAAAATAATTGTTGCACCTAGTGCCGATGGCATTACTGCTTCTTTGCTTAATACATATCATTTGTGTGTTTGAACCTCTAAAACATATTATCAACCTATAACACCAAAAAAATTCTTTGACAACTCGTTTCCATGAATAACCTTAAATATACATAACCCAATCTGAATTTTTCAACTAAAATACAAATTTCAACATAAATTAAGGTAACTTATTTTTTTCATCTTTGTACAAAAATATCTGAATGGTAGCTATATTTTATTTCCTAACGAATATGGTTTTTCACGTGGTATGCGTACTTCTATTTATGAGCCTGCAAAAACCATTACCATGCATGTTAACAATAAAAATGCCTGGCAGTATTTCTGGATCTTGCGAAGGCTTATGACGGCGTGCCATATAAAGTTCTATAGGATGTCTTGAATATCTATAAGGTGCTTAGTATGGTATTGGATGTCTTTGCAAGTTATCTTGACAACAGAAAGCAAATGATGAAGATTTACAAGGTGTTCAGTCATGCTCTGTCTGTTCAGATATGGGTATATACCTTATTATTTATTCTGAATATTACGTCTTTAACGAATATTGGGCTAAATAATGCTTTTGTTATCTCGTATGCTGATGATTCGGTTGTGGCTTTTGATGGGTCTGTTTTTGAGACAATAAAAATGTTGCCTGGCGCATTGAAACTAATTAGAAATATTTCAGTACTAAAATACAGGTCAAAAAGTTCGACGCCTGTAACATTTTTTAATGTCTCTTTGCCGTCAGTCTCAGAATGCGTAGTATTCGCAGTGATTAGTAATCTGAGTGTAAATAAATGTGATTGTTAATTACATGTTCTTTGATTTTGGCTACCACACATAAGCAATTCAGGTGTACAGTTTGTGCATAGATAAAAAAAAGTTTGTGGATCTATGAAAACTCTTATAAGATTCCACAGCAATCAAGAAGAAGCTAAATACTTTCTTCTTACTAAACACATCGTAAATAGGACAAGCGGGTTTTCAATAATCTACAAAATTTGGCGGAAACAATATAAATAGCAAAATAGTAACTAAAATAATTTTTTTTTGAGACGAATCGTTATCGTTTCCAGAAGTTAATATAGGTAAATGAAGGTTAATATAGCCACCATAGAAAAGTATATACATCGGGGATAGCCGCAAATTATCTTTGGCAAAGGTCGCTACTCTCGTCTGCCGGCTTCCTCGCCACACTTGGCGACATTGCGGGTTAATTTCTCGCATGGATGCAGGCTTTTAGGGATCCGTGTTTTGTTTGATCTACTGCGTAGCTATATTGATTTATTCCGATACCTAAAATGCAGATTGGTATTTACCTGCCTAATCATTAACAACCAATTTTTTTCTTTTTCTGGCGATT
The DNA here is from genome assembly GCA_030620095.1 of Kuschelorhynchus macadamiae. Lineage (NCBI taxonomy): Eukaryota > Metazoa > Arthropoda > Insecta > Coleoptera > Curculionidae > Kuschelorhynchus > Kuschelorhynchus macadamiae. Next base: position 695,794 of record JAUTXW010001204.1, on the reverse strand, counting down.
TCCTCCATCCATAACCTACACTCGGGCCCCGTCCTGCTAATCTATAATAGTGAGAGATTTGAGTGTTGTTTTATACAGGTTGTTTCAAAAATTTGGGTCACTGATAAATCACGATTCTGCTCAAACCGCTAGAAGTAAAAGCTGCATTTTGGCACACAGGTTGATAGCAGGAAGTAGAGGTTCGATAAGAAGGGGTTTTTCAAAACTCAAATTTCAAGGGGGTGAAACGGCCCGTTAAATATTATATATTTTTTTTAAAAAACCGTTGTTTTTTTTTTGGAAAAACACTTAAACCCGTGTATTTTATTTGATTATATTAAATATTTTAAAATTTCTTTTAAATTTATACAGGATGTTTCAAAAAATCGGGTCACTGATTAATCACGATTCTGCTCAAACCGCTTCACGTAAAAAGCTGAATTTTAGCATACAGGTTGATTTTAGGATGTAGGGGTTCGATAAGAAGGGATTTTTTAAAACTCAAGTTTCAAGGGGGTGAAACCGTTTCTTAAATATTACAATGTTTTTATTTAAAAAATGTTGGTTTTTCGGAAAAACACTTAAACGCGTGCAGTTTATTTGCTTATTTTACATATTTCAAATTTCCTAAACATTTATACAGGGTGTTTCAAAAAACCGGATCACTGATTAATTACCATTCATCTCAAACCGCTTGACGTAAAAAGCTGAATTTTGGTATGTAGGTTGATTGTAGGAAGTGGAGGTTTGATATGAAGGGATTTTTAAAAATCAAACTAATATTAATTTTTAATAAAAATTTAAAAATTACAATATTTTTAGGAAACGGTTAGTTTTTCAAAAAAACGCTTTGACAGGTATGTTTTATTTAATTTTTTTACATAATTTTTAAAAATGTATACAGGGTGTTCCAAAAAATCGGAAATAATTTATAAACAAAAATTCCGCACGCCCCTGTTGACAAAAATTGAAAGAAAATGCAACAAAAAACCTGGTTTATAAAGAGGTATTTAAATAAGGCAATTTAAGTACCTCTTTATATAACTTTCGCTATCGCCATAAGCGAACGAAGTTGCGGGTACTCGCTAGTCCTCTATAATACGCTTAGCATGTGCTTAAAGGATCAAGTCCTACAAATAGATATATCGACCCTCAAAGCACTCGGTATTTCGGGTATTCATATGCGCTTATCATAATATTGAAAATGCTTTTAACCTGAATGGGTCTAGACTATGGAGTCATAAACTGGTCCAGATAGTAGAGATTTATTTGACAATTTTAACACTCATAAAGCGGGGAAACGGCTTAATGCCTCTTAAACCCTACGATGATGGATTATCGGTCGGACGATTATGGCCTTTTGGTGCGTTTGCATTGTCATTTTAAGTGTCTCCGACCAATAAAAATGTGTTTAGATATGCAGCAAAGGTTTTTATTGTTCACGGAAGAGAAGTATGTCTGAGTATAGGAAATTGAATATGCGTGTAGTAGCTCTAGTCTCCTATCGCCTATTGTCAAGAAAATGGGTGCCCATTAGTGACACTAAAGTTATCTGTATATAAATATTTTATTTCTTCTATTAAGCTGAATGAATAATTTATAAAGTGATAGCATTTAATGTTCTTATTTAGTTATTCATAATAATTGCTTTAAATTCTGAGCGATAATACAAATATTAGATAATGATATCAAACAAAATGCACTATTGAATTCGTACTAATATTTTACCAATTTCTACTTATGCCACATTTGATTTTTGGGCATAATTTAAAGTAAATTGAATAAGTTGTTTTTACACTGGCACACACCGTCATTTTGTTGTTTCATGTTGAATTCGTACCAGTTTATTCTTATATAGCATTTACTTTTTCTGCAAAATTTAAGGTCAATTGAACGTGAAAATGTTTTTTTTAAGCATTTTTTTCCAGAAATTTTGTTTCGCCATCTTCAATTCGTACCACAACTTTACCACTTTATTTCTATATCACAGTTAATGCTTGCACAAAATGTGTAATTAATCTAATAAGTAGTTTTTTCCGGCTGATTTTTTAAATATTTTATCAGCCTGCGTTTATGTTTGCTTTATTGGATTCAAATGTTACCAGTTCATTCCTATGTAGCATTTGACTTTTGTGTCAAATTAGAAGTAAATTGAATAACCCCTTTTTATAAATAGTTTTTTAACATTTTAACACGTCGCCATTTTGTTCCACCATATTAGATTGTTACCAAAATGTTACCGGTTCATCTCCATATGACGCTCAATTTTTTACCAAACAAACCAGAATTGATAGACAAACAAACCGATGAAATTGAGAATGTAAATCCTGAGAGGGTATTTTTTTCACGATTACAAACAATTTATTTGGTCTCCATTTTGTTTCGCTATCTCAAAATTGTACCACAGTGTTACCAGTTCCTGTCTATTTATAACTAGTTTGTTAGTAATGTTTTTTTAACATTTTAATATGCTGCCATTTTGTTTTACCACACTGGAATTCTACTAAAATATTATCAGGTCATCCCCGTGTGATTGTTGATCAAAATAATCGGGGAAGTAGTTTTTTAGCTTTGCCGCGAAAAGACAGATATACCCACAGACGGACAGACTGACAGACAGGCAGACCGATTAAATGGAGAAAACATGTTTTTTGGTATCTTATATAGGGACCCTGAAACGTGAAGATTTGAAAATATTTCAGTTGGGGATTTCTTCACGATTACAATACTTTACGAGGGAAGTAAAACTATTGCCTTTGGTAATAAAATAGTCGAAACTAAGTTTGGGCGGGGGGCAGCCTAATTCTGGACTGAACCAGGCCCACTTGGTCGAAGTCTAGTTACGCCTATGTAAAAATCCAATAATTAATTTTTTGAAGAAATGTTTTAGCAAACAAATAATGTGAGTAGTTTCTTAAAAGTGGGATATAATAAACTTATTACATAGTTCTTAAAAAAACTATGCAAAATAGCAGGTATGAGGTAGATCGAAAAGTTTTTATACTTTAAGCTACGAATTTATGATGTTTGAAATTTAGCCAAAACGGGAATTGGTGAACAGCAATTAATTAAAATCGGAGCTCATGAAAATAGTCACTCAATAAAACCATATCTGCTCTAGGTCCAACCGTTTAGGTGCTATGACGGCTCAAAGATGCAAAAATGTCAATTTTCAAACATCAATAAATCAAAAACAATTGAAGATAGATATACAGTATCCTTATTAAAAAACACTTAGAATTGACCATAGAATCCAAAAATGTAATAATATATAGGGTGTTCCGTTTAAAAAACGCAACATCCTCGGCGTAAGTCTTTTGTTTCTCATTCAACTGTTTTTCTGATACGATATTCGAATTCTCCGAGCTAAAATACATCGACTGGCTATTTTGAGTTTCTTGAGAAACATGGGGGAAGTTAAATTTTTTTTTAACTTCCCTCCCCCGTTTTCCTCTTCAATGGAAGACCCTGTACACTTTAAATACAGCGTACATATCCAACGACACTCAACAGGTCAAAGGGGGCTATGCTCATCATATATTGACAGAACAAAACATATTATCAAATATCGAAAAATTGTTTTTTTTTTGTTGTAAACGGAATATTTGATACTCAAAAACAAACAATTCCATCCGACGCGACGTAACGACTAATCTTCGTACTATGCCATATTCCACCAAATTAACAGAAGATTGCGGTTGCCTTTTGAAAAGAGAAAATATGTTTGGGGTGGTTAAGGAATATTTGCTTTTAAATTATTCAAAATTGAAACTATTAAATGGAAAAATCGTAAATAAAATGATGTCTAAATGTTATATATATATATATATATATATATATATATATATAATATATATATATATATATACATATATATATATATATATATATATATATATATATATATATATATATATATATATATATATATACATATATATATATATATATATATATATATATATATATATATATATATATATATATATATATATATATATATATATATATATATATATTCAGGCATAGATATTTAAGGGAGAACTACACGCAAAAAGTGAAAAATCAGCGACAAGGTCTAGTCAAGTTCAAAGTAAGACGAAAAGGTACCTACGAAAAAACTTCCTGCATGTCCGACCTTTAAAAAATATGTTATGTATAGCCAATTTAAATTACATTTTGGTTAAAAATGGGTTCAAAAGGGTTCACGCGTTGCAGAAATACAAAGACACGAGTACGATTTACCATTTTAAATTTTGCAGTTATGTAGACAAAGGATCAATTCAAGGCGGTAAAGAGCCATTTTGTGGAAAAAACAAATCTACTTCTATTTTATAATTCTAGATTTGATTTTTTCATAAACATTCGAATTACATTGAAGCTAATAAATATCTTTTACAGCTTTAAAATAATATTGCAGGGGCGGAAGGCTTGCAAATCAAACATAATACTGTGTGCATTTTCCCCTTAACTGAAAAATGTTCGATTCCAAGTCCGGTTTTTTCTGCCTTTAAGAAGAAAGGAGGTAGCAGAAGAATACAAACACCTTAATTATGTAAGTGAGATGTGCATATCAAAATTTTAGTTTATAAAAAAATTAAGTGCGTTGTTGTGAAATGTAAACACGTTTAAATAAAGAAATTGCCAGAAAAAATATTGCGTTCAAACAAATCCATTTTGATTGGTTAAAAAGTACTGATGTGTAATTTTCACAATAGTATATTCATTGGCTTTTCCAGATACTTTCAACAAGCCACTGAACTTGACACACGCTGTATATCTGAATTAAATTAATAACTAGGGTGTTCCACCACGTGACCACCTTCGAACATTGAACTAGATCTATGTTCGAAGGTCACCGCCCTGTACTGAGCTACATAAAAGTTCCTAACTTAAATAAAATTTCATTTTAATAAAACAACACCTTTAGAAAACTATTGTTGTTGCCAGAATTCTATAATCATACTATAAGTAAATAATTGAGTCTCTTATTATCAGTCCAACAAACGTAATTCCTTTTTGTGATCTGGCTTTAAAACCATATCCATTATAACCTCGCTTATAGCAATGGCCATAATCATAATAGAAGAAAATTGCTTCTCCTCGGTAATCGTTTTCCTTATGCGATTATAAAACTCGAAAAACTAGAGAGCTACTAAACCACTTGTTCGCCACAAAGACTGCGCCAAACTTAACGACTATTTTTAATTTCCTAACATTTCTTGGGTACAATAAAAAGGGATGATGGCTTAAGGGATATTGACGATAGTATTATGTAGTATTTATCATCGCCATTAGAAATATGCCTACATTAGCAAAACGTAAATTAATTTTTTTATGATGCTGTTAAATTCAGACTTGGGTTCAGGATAACAAATGAAACCTGTTCTTATATACAATAATAAACATATTATATATAGCAACTCATGAGGAATGACAAAGATAACATCAATTATATGTTTTTAAAACATTAAAAAACAATGCCATTAATATAGTTTAGTATAAGACAGAAAAAATATATAAAATGTGTTAAAAGGACATAAAAGTACATGTGAAAAAATACCTAAAGTACCTACAACATAAATTTTAAAAGCAAAAATTATATATATGATCCCCAGAACCAATTATAGACATTTATTGGGCAAAGAGTTGACACTCGGTCGACACGTGGTTTTGGACACGACACATTTTTACGCTACTGCGCCTAATTTAAGTGGAAAATGGGACCGAAATGGTGATCCAAATATATTCCAGATAGTGCCCATAATATTCCCAAAGGTTAGTCCAAAATGTGCCTTTGCTTTCACTTAAATGTGTCCATAGTGTAACTTTAGTTTCCGGTATATTTCTAAAGAGGGACTTTAATATGACCAAAGTTACTGATTTGTGTCGAAAATAATTTTCCTATGTTTCCGTTACGTTTCTAAAATTGAACTTAAATAAGCCCAATATTAGCCCATCTTTTTCCCAAAATTACCGAAATGCGTCTTTATGGTTGCAAACTCGTCGCACTTTTATCTAGTTTGTGGCCAAAATTACATTTTGTGTGTATAAAATTAAACTCATTACGTACACAAAATATATTTGTGCTTAACAAATTAGTTACACAATGGACACAATATATCAATTATTATTTTTGTTTCCAATACGCCTCTAAATGAGAAATATACGTATTTATTAGGTAAGTATATGGGTGATACGTCAGACTAACTTATCGGCACACTCAAAATGTCTGATAATAGTTATAAAAAAACCACACGCACCTTAAAAAGATGAGCATTTTTAAATACTAAATATTTAAATATTTATATATTTTTTTTAAATATTTAAAGAAAAACAGGTGCTAATATATTTATTATGATTTCCAACAGCACATTGAGTATGTTTATGCTCAAAATGAGCCATAAATTCAGATTAAAGATAATTTTATTTTCTCCGCCATTGTTATCAAATTAAGCATTGTGGAATATTCTTAACAAAACATGGCGTCTTAATGATTGTGTCGAACTGGACACATGTTTCCTATAATAGCACCTTTTCCTTCCAAAAATTACCTAACATGACACATAAAAACCGGGAGAAACATTTTAAACCCGTGTTTCCGTATTTGACCAAAATTCTACTTAAATGTGTCTGTTTAGCCATATAGCATTTATTTAGCTTTTGTGTATATAATGGGTTTGTTTTTCAGACACATTGCGTCTAAAATACACCCTGTGCGTATCGATCATTTCAATTTAGGCTCGATTCGGACACATTTCTACCACAAGGATTTTTTAACTTTGAAATTCTTAAATTTCAGTTTGATTTTTGCCGCCCGCCACCACCGTTATAAGCATAAGTAATAAACCATTGATGTTGAAACTGAATGCTAAGTTTATTGGCTTATCCTAACTATCAAAACGGTGGAATAAACATGTTTCTAGGCCATTTTACCAGTAATTACCTACTCCCATTCGTAAAATATCTGCTTTTGAAGGCGTTTCAAGCAATGTTCTACTATCTCCAGGTAGATAACTATGACTTGATTTTTGTAACAAGTTGAGTAGCTCATTTAATGCGCAATGCGTAATGTAATGTGTAAGTGCCCATATTTTCAGATTTTTTAAAAGCCACACTTGTGTTTCTGGCTCATCTTCAAAATCACTGTTATCATCACTCAACTCATAATTGTACTCATCATAAAAAATATATTTTTAGAATTGGAATCCAACCGTACATCCTTATTGATGATTTGCAGACACAGTTTGAATGCTGCTGTCTCGTTTTCATCCCTGAAATCCCTGATTTCCTTTCCCTCATTTTTAATACTTCTGACACAATATAATTAAACCCATTTATGTAAAAATTTACGTATTTTTTTTGGGTTTTCTCTATTTACTTTTATACACAACGGTAGTAAGTTGTGTTATACACTTTTCGCGTGGTAGTTCTACTATTTTTAGGTATTTCTTATAAAATTATGGTTAAATTCGCAGAATCAACTTTATTTAATAGGTAATCTACTCTCATAAGGTAAACTAACACATTTTGGAAACAAAGTGTATGAAATGAGTTCACATGAGACGTAAAATGTGCCCGTCCAACGTATTCCCGAAACAAAATGAAAATTATATGTTTAAAATGTGTCCAATCAGCGCATCTTAATAACAAAGCAGAAGCAAAAGTTTCAGACAAAATACAGACACAACGTGTTCGAGAAGTGTCAACACTGACACAAATGACTCCAGTTGCGATTTTTTAAATGGAACACATATTTTTACATTTTTGAATTTCTGAGATAATTCTGAATCAGAATGTGACATTTTAAAAACTTTTTACGCCTACTTGATTTTTTTATAGCCATTTTTAAAATTGCATCTAGGTAGCCATGACCGGTAGACATGAAGGACCTGAAATGATGACAGAATAATACAATCGCTAAGTTTTAGTAATTAGTCTGATAGCTAGGAACAAGAGAAGTTGATAAAAATATTTTTACACATTCACTTTTTGAAAAGAGGATTTTTCTGCGAATCTAACGGCACTAACTTTTTTGCGATTGGATTCGAAATAAGCCCAAAAATTAAATATTACTAAGAAAAATACCCGATAATCAATCATTTGCTTTTATCAAGTGTGTGGATATCCATGCTGGATATTAATTAGGATTTTTAATCGTGATAGTTGGTTGATCAAGATTACTTACATTGGATCTATCTATGCCTCATGTCACGTAAAGTCTGCCCAGCCTATCTATGTCGATGAAAACAATGTACGACTATGCGCCTAACGCTCGGACAGCATTTTTTATACAATTTTCTGCTACCCCTCTTCAGATATCGTCAACAAATTTAGGCATGCAAATCTGTATCTTTGGCTAACAAACAGTTCAGAGTATTAAACAAAAATATAACTTCAACTTCAATAACGCTGTAAAATATAAAAGCACAATGTTCAAGTTCACTCTAGTTGTTCAAAGTGCATTCCTTCTTATTCACGACACATTTCCGCTCGCTCAATTGCTTCTCTCAACACCTTGTGCAGCATTTGAGCTATAATACTTCTAAATACACGTACAATGCTTTCTTCTAAGATTTCAAGAGTGGCTGGGGCTGTCACATAGACTCTTTCTTTAACATATCCCCAAGTAAAGAAATCGAAAACAATGAAATCCGGTGAACGGGCTGGCCACTGTATTGGGCCATTGGTTGCAATAACTTTTTATTAAAATGTTCATTTAAATAATTAAGAACTTCTCTGGTATTGTGAGGCGGTGCTCCATCTTGCTGGAAGTAAATTCGGCGTAAAACTTCTAAAGGTAGATCATTAAGATGTTGCTCAATTTCATTTTGGAGAAAGCCTAGGTACGTAGCCCCTGTTAATTGACCTTGAAATAAAATTGGCCCAATTATTCTCTTACCAATGACACCAGCCCAGACATTGACACCAAACATTTCTTAAAAATTTCCTACTCTTATTTCATGTTGATTTTGTTGGGCCCAGTAATGTGTGTTTTGCTTGCTAAACCTATCATTATTAGTAAATCGTCAGAAAATAAAATAAAATTGATAAAATTTGGGTCAATTCTACAATTTTAAAACAATACCCATCTATCGCCATCGTCACGATACAAATGTTGGTATAACTGGTACTTAAAAGCTCGATATCCGTGTTTCTTTAGTATTTTTCTAGCTTCATGACTAAAACCCAGTTCGTCATTTATAATAAATCTGCCTTCCGCCATTTGATTTCCTTCTTGATGCCTAAAACGATTCTCGAGATATGGAAAATACTGATGGACTCGATGTTGTCGGTCGGGATATCTCTGAGCATATAACTCAGCAGCAATCCTTAAATTTTTATGACATCCTCCAAATATTAATAACATATCGACTTTTTCACTTTGAGTATACATTCATTTGACTTTTGAAAACAAAAATAATACTGAAAATCAAGAAAAATAAGGAAACCTTATGTCTATTCAGAAAGAATAGGTAAGTGTCACTGTCAAAACAAAAAATCCAACCTAATATTCAGCATGGCTATCCATGGCACACTTGATAAAAGTAAATAATTGATTATCAAGTATTTTTCTTAGTAATATTTAATTTTTGAGCTTATATTAATCCAATCGCAAAAAAGTTAGTACCGTTTGTTTCGCAAAAAATCATCTTTTCAAAAAGTGCTTATCTAAAATTAGAAAAAAAAATAGTTAGGCACAAAAATTTGATTTTATCAACTTCTCTTATTGCTAGCTATCCTATCACTAATCACTAAAACTTAGCGATTGTATTATTCTATCATCATTTCAGGTCCTTAGATTAATTTGCGTTCGGTCATAGCCACCTAGATGCAATTTTAAAAATGGCTATAAAAATCAATTAAGCGTAAAAAGTTTTTAAAATGTCACATCCTGCTTCAGAATTGTCTCAGGAATCCAAAAATGTAAAAATATATAGAGTGTTCCATTCTAATAGATTCGTTGACACCCGGTATATACCAGACTGGTTAACGCTTAATTGTAATATACAGCATGTTTTTTATTTGATGGCAAAAATTGCAGTATGTACTTTTTTGACCAATTCTAGAACTTAAGTCAGTATAAACATGTGTCCGCAAAGCCTTTCTGTGTGAGTTGTTCCAGAGTCATATCATAGACTTACATTTCTATACATAGAATATCAATGTATTAAAAAGTACAGAAAAAAACGGAGTTCATTTTTCACAATGTCGCTCAATGCTATTATCCTCCAATAGATTTCATTTAAGTAAAATCGTCCACCCGTCAACATCATGTTTGACAGAGTTCCGACTCACCCCGCATAATTGATCTGAAATATTTACGTGCGGCCACGCCGTTTAATTCGACAACACTCTGCAGAGCAAACCGTTTCACTTTCCGTTAATATCTGCCGAAAATAACCGAAATAAATGAGCCATTTCCCTTTAATCTGGAAACATCATTTATAACAAAAAAAAAAGCACGGAAAGCATAATAAAAAAGTTCCCTGATTAAACGGACCCATGCATTTAAAATCCTCTTTCAAATTTAAAAGTCCTCAGGTGGTGCGTTGCCATCACTCATTCCCCGACTATCCATCTTGCTACCCCTAGGAAAAAAGGGAAAGGGATAACGCCCTGGGCATTCAAATGCCTATTTCCTTACTAGAACGTGTTTAAAAATGAAAAAAATATGCCATTAAGCCGACCGATTCGGTTGATTGATGGAATTAGACGATAAAAGCTTTTCTGTATTATATTTAGCTTTTATTTTACTAAGGCTCTACGTTTCTTTTCAATTTTGTATGTTATATATTTAGAACATGATACCTTTTAATTCTTAGTTAAATGTTCTTCAAATAAATTTGCGCGACAAGAACCTAGGAAAATTTTTTTTTGGCTAAAAGCTTATCCAATTTACTGTTTTTCCGCACGCATTTCAGTTTAGAAAAATTCAATTTCCCGCACTTTGTTACAATTTTGCATCAATATGCTTTATATTGAATTTTTAACACGTGTATCAACCTATCATACTTATCAAACATTCATATAGAGTAGAAACAAATAATTATTAAATAACAGTCAAACATTCTGGTTATTAAGAAAAAAGTTTTGTTACTGTTAATAACGCACCTGGTATAATTTTCTATGACAAATAATATCAAATAATAAATGATCGATCGTTTAAAGCTTTGCACAGGGTTCGGGTTTTTCTCAATATTTATGACAATTAGGTATTTGTCAAGTCATTATGTATTGGTTATCACAGATAAAGCATTGGTCAGTTTGCTGTAATATAATTATAAAAACAAAATTTTCCAATATTTTCTAAATGAATTCACCCACTTAGTTTTGCAATAGTAAACACACTACATACAAATACGCTGGCAGCAACAATCTGGAATAAACTTTTGTAATTTTGGTCCATCACCGATAATCTAAAAAGAAACAAACAAATATAAAACATATACTTAAATTTATTCCTAAAATCTGAATAACTCAAATTTAAAAATTTCGGAATAATGATAGGCGTGTTATTGTTTGTATTCCTCGTTTCCATGATACCATAGTTAATGTGCTGCCCTCCAACGAACGTATTTTCGCTCAAAAGTAAATTTTGCGAACCCAATTGCGTGTGCAAAGAATCTATTTTGTGCAAGCTTGTAGAAAAAAACAATTTTGTCGATGCATTGTTGACTTACAAGCCGTTTAAAATTGGCTAGATATAACACAATTTTACTTTCATCGTAAAATCGAAGTACTGTAATCTACAAAAAATCGCCTTACCAGGTTTTTACAGATCTTTACGTTTTAGGGACTGTAGATACCGAAACATATGTTTTCTAAATTCTGTTGTTCTGTCGGCAAAAAAAATCTATTTAAATACCTAATAATATAAATGCATGTCAAAATATAAAAAACACCCTGTACATCGCTAATCCAAAACGTTGTGAATAATTTAAAATAAAGGCAATGCAAGTCTGACAAGTGAATTGTACTTAGTAGATCGTAAGATAGGAAATTTCATTTAGTTTTAATTTGATAACGGTTCGAGATATTATACAACCAAAACGTTGCGAAAAACCATAACTGATAATTTCTAAAGACAACCAGGATACACTAGTATCTCCTAAATATATATTAGACTATACTCGTGCGTACTAGGAAATAAGGGAACTTCATAACATCAGCAGGGGGCACTTACCTAATGGATATCTCTGACTTCAGACATTCTTGATCCACGAGGGTAGTTCATACAAAATAGAAAGCCGTCACCAAACGACAAATTATGTTTCAGAGGAAATGGTTGCCAGATTATCATAGAATTATCGAAAATTGAGATGTTTCTATTGACGTAGCAAACAATGGACTGGATGCAATAATTCTATTGTAGCAGAAGAGAGATGAAGTTAGGCCAGGCAAGAAAACAGGAAACCAGTATTTATTATCAAAGGCAGAACTTTTTGGCGATCAAATAGACATTCTTTATTATTCCATTTCGTTATTTTATTTTCTGTATACCTGATTCTGTTAAATTTTTGTTTCTACTAAATATTTTTAATAATATATTGAACTTATTTCTCTAATAGCCGTTAAGGGTAGCAATGAGCCATTATTTTCTAATTCTTCTTCAAAATAGCATATCAAAGATGCTACCATCTCTTGGCAGCGGCTGTTGAACTGCTTTTACATTTTGCAAAACTGTAAATGCGACCCAGGTAAATATAACACTATCATTGTTCCAAAAAGAACATTTTTGATCGTAAGATAAAAGAACAAAGATGAAAAAGCTAAAAAAACCTCAAAACAAAAAATATAACATCTAAAAATTGTAACAGAATGTCAAGAAATAAAATATTAATATCGTATTTTCTGCCAACTTCATAACTGTGTCTGTGTCTTTTGTTCTCATTACCGCGGTCACGTGACACATGTTGTCTGTCAACATCAGCTGTCAAAATGAAAAATCACCTGTCAACTGTCATTTATCAAAACTCTTTTTTGGGCGGGTCCTATGCAGAATGATGTCATAAATATTATAAAAAAGTGTTTTGCCAATCGGTCGCACCGTTTCTGAGATATAGTTTCTCGCCGTTAAGGCCTTAGCGACTTGGTTAAAGAAAACGATATATTCCTACAGACAATGTTTAATAAGGCAGGATTGTAGATGATCTTTATGACAAACTACGCTGTATTTTAGTCACTTGCAATAGCTTCCACACCTAAACTACTCTCACTGCTTTCGTTGTCCCTCGATATTTCTTTGAAGATCCTGTATTAACGGTAAATCCTCAGTTATCCAGGGTGCTGTCCAGTAAATGTTCTCTTTCAATCTGAGCATCTTCATACTTTTGAACATGTACAGATATTTTTTTTCATTCATCAACTTAAATAATATCTGTAGGCTTAGGATAATATTTATACACCTTCTGAAGCCCATTCATTTTAATACCTTTTCTTGTAATACCTACGTAAACGTTTTGGCCTATATTTGGCTATATTCAGTTTTTAGCCGAAATAAAACTGTTTACCTGTAGCCTGTTTCAAAATGGAGATAGCAAAGACCCAAATTATAAATGCAAAACGCAGAATCATTAAGTAAAGAAAAGTTTCCTCAATTCTGTAATTCTCTTTTTCAATAGCCAAAAATAAGCATTAAAACCATAATACCACTTTTGCGTGAATATTTAAACAATAAGTGCCCCAGTATCCACGTATTATTAATTTAATTCAATTAAGGCTCCAATGATCCAAGTTTTTTTATTGTTACCTTTCACTATCTGTGATCTCTTTTCAAGAATATAAAAGTTTTTAATAATGTTTTTAACTTCTTTTACATCTCCAGGACTAAATTCCATTTTTTTCCGAAAATGGTTTTTATTAAGTGTTGAAAGAGGAGTTGTGGCTAAGTTAGAATCAACCACTCTTACTTCTTTTCTTATACTTAACAAAATATTTTTGATGATATTAGTCGCCGCCAAAAGAAACGCTTATTTAATATTTAATAGTATTGTAAATAATATACTTATTAACCCTAAAGAGGACAATGTTTCTAAAGATATGCGAAATAATAATTATGTACATACCGATAGGATTGAATGGAATTTTTATTCCCTCTTTAGCTTCTTGTTCCATAAACTTGGCAACCCTTTCTAAATTTCTCTCAGTTGGATATAATGCAGTTTCCCTTTCACACCAATTTTTTTTGAAGCCATCAATGAGGTGTGAAAAAAAATTTAGTTCTTTAGCTATAGAGATTAACACAGGAAAAATTCTCGAATAAAACACTAGGATCAATAACACAGATATCTACTTAACTAAAACTTATCTGATAAAGATCTTAGCCCCCTCTATCGACCTGTTAAAAGATATTTGCAAAAACATGTAACTTCCTAACATCGGCAGGAAATTCTATTATCTAGATAGTCCTAGACCAAACTAGTATGTCCTGAAATGGAATATTTCCTATAACATATAGAGGGCAAATAGATAAGCTGATAATTATTAAGTATATTACGTTACGTTAAAACATAAAACATCACATATCGAACATCCATACAAAGTGCATTATCCGTGGTCTACATTTAATTGTTACATATAATGGCTAATTTATATCTACTAAATGGATTCAATAATATATCAGGCAAATTATAGAAGTGGAAATCAATATAGAATATTAATAATTATTTCATTCGTATACAATTTATCGAGCAATTTATTATTAAATCACTCTAAAATACCTGCTAAAAATTGAAACTGGAAAACGTAATGTGATAACCTTTCATTACCAATATTGTTTTTGTGAATATAAAGTGCATAAAAGAATTTAACTCTTGTTATTATTCCGCAACAGTCATCTAGGATAATAAAACTAAGGAAGTTAAGGGAAATATTAGACTTTTACTACTATTTTCCGGAACTGTCTTACATGAACAAAAATAAATCAGACAATTTTTTTAAAATTTGCCTAGTAAAATTAGTTACAAGAACGCTAAAATATTCCGACCAAACTGCGTTTTTGTGAAGACCATTATTGTGATGCCTTAAGTGTATTCCAAAAAGGACCCTCCATTGAGCCATGCTTTTTTATAAGCTTTTATTTAACTTGCTTTGTTCGCATGTTTGTCTTCCTGGTTCAAAATTTGTAATCCATTTTTCAGGCACATGCTGGCATCTGATTGAGCTAAAATTTTGCATACCTATCTGCGACAATGCAATAATATGGTATCATAAAACTGATCTGATAATGGAACCGGAAGGTAGTAATAGGAAATTCTCAACTACATAATATAACCCTGTCGTGTTTGGGTTCGTTAGATTTGTCTTGACAAGTACCATATACTTAGTTGGTGTTCAGAGTCTGATGATAGAGCCTGAACGTGGCAAAACTAAACAAGTGGGCTCCGTCATGTTTGACCTCGTTGAATTTTGAATAAAATTTTAAATTACAGATGAATACAAATGAAGATAGTAAGACAGATAATTAAACAAATTCTAATGCGAATGAGTATACCGTGTTTCACATAAAAGTATCCACTATACTAACTGGAAAACCGTAATAGATACGAAAAAAAGTTTTATACAAAAGTTTCGTTAAATTTGAAGTTCTTTTAAAAAGTAATGTTTCCATGTATATAGAATGTCCTAATTTTGCTGAAACGACATCAACTATCAAATTTTAAATGGGATACTCTGTATTTTTGTCAATTATTTGATTCCTTGTCAAAAATAAATATAAGTTACCAATTTAAGCTATAGTCGATTCGAGTTTCCGATGGAATTAAGGTTATGTGCGATTTTTTGAAAACTGGAGCTATTTTTCAATTCACTATAAAAAAAATAGCAAAAATCTAAAATTGGGCGTTAATTTTCAGTTTATAAAGCATCAATTAAATGCATATACGGAATACACAATTTTTGTCCACACCTATACAGGGTGAAATGAATCTTGCACCTTTTTAAAGTGAAAAAAGTCGATTTTTTTTAATAGAACACCCACTATGTTTTTCATTTATGCAACTGATCATAAAAATACCTATTTTTTATATACATATTATGTTCTATACCTAAATTCGATGATTACAGAGAAAATCGCAATTTAACAGAAAGTCTCAATTATTTCATGGATATTGTGATGCTGCATACTCAACAAAAAACTATAGGAGGCAATGGAATGGATAATGTAACTATTTGTTTTAAATGTGACAGTTTTCCAATTTATTTGTGTTTTTAGTGTTTTATTGAAATCATTTAAATTTAAAATAATTAGACTTTAAAAACGTTTCCTTGTATGTTTACTTATTCTATTTTAAAAAATGGCTCAATATTTAAGTCAAGAGCGGCTAAATATGTATAACTGTTATATTCAAAGTAATAAAAGTCCAGCACTTGAATAAAGAGAGTATCGCCGAATATTTCCCATGGAAGGTTACCAAACAAGAAAATTTTTGACCAAATTCGCATTATCAACTTATGGAGTTTTAAAATATAGAAAAAGGGAAGTTAATATAGTCGTCCCTGAAGATTTTCATATGGAGGTTCTATTATATTTCATTAAATATCCTACCATCTCTTTAAGAGATGCACAAAGGGATTCAAATTTTTCCATGACCAGCATACATCGAGTATTAAAAGAAAATAAAATATCCCGATATAAGTTTCTTACAGTTTAATTTTTAAGTGCCGTTGATTATGCCACCAGAGAGAATAATCAACGAAACCATTTTTTATTCATAAAATTAAGTAAAAAAGTGATCTGAAAACTTAAATGAATCGCTATGAACATTTCCGCCCTAGTTACTTATACATTATTGATAAATATTCGGCAAGTGACGGTTTATTGCATTTTCTATAAAATGTTTGTTCTCTTCGTTTAGAATTTCCACTCCATGTCTTATAAAAAGTTTTATGTTTTCGGAATTATCCAAATTATGATGGTATATTTGGTTTTTAAGATAACCCATAGAAAATCATCTATGAGCATGAAGTCGGGGCTGTTGGCCGGCCAAGGAATTGATCCATATCACCCGATACATTCGTCATAATTGACGAGTCAATAATTTCGTACTTGTAGGTTTGCGTGAGGAGGGGCGCCATCGCGCTTAAAAATTATTCTATGACGGTAGATCTTCTACTGATTCGTCAACAAAGTTATTTAAGAATTGATGATATACTTCCCCGGTCAGATTGCGGTCAAAAAAATATAGTCCTAGAGTTCTATCAGCAAGTATTCCACACCACACATTTACTGTCACCCTTCCTTGAAATTAACTTCTCTTAGATCTCTTAGATATAGACGCAGATAGGGAGCCTGACAAGGGCAGCACAGGCTCACTGTGGCCCATTGTACTATCTCTCCGAGTAGACGTGTCAGGCCAAGAGCCCCCTGCTTTTTTTAGAAAGGAAAGGGCCCTTTTAGGTCGTAACTTTTCTTACAAATTATGGGTTCTCTTATGCCCAGTTGCCTAAAGTTTTGCCGGTTTGGTAAACCATTTGTAGAAAAGCTGGATCATCAGTCCATAGTATATTTTTAAAAAAATATCATTTTGAAGTCTGTTTAGCATGAAATTGCAAAATTGGAGCTTCTGATCTATATGCTGCTGAGAGAGTTTTTAGACTTTGTGAAATTTGTAGGGATTGAATTTATATTTCTTTAAAAACATGTTTAAAACGTTCTAGATGGTCTTGGGATCTTAGTCTTACTGATCTTCTTGAATTTTCTATGTATAACAAAAGGATATCTAGTTCGATCTCGGCATGGTCACAGTATACTTATTTTTCTCTTCATTGCAAATTTGCAAATTTTGTAAAATGATAATGAATAGTTTTGGTGGTTTTTCTTGTGGGAATATTTTTTTATTGGAATGCCTTTCTTGGTATTTTGGTTATTTTCAAAAAATAACTATTTCTTGTTTCTGTTCTGTCGAATATACCACTTTACCAGCGAAAATCACTAAATAACTGTATCGTTACTAAGTGATATACACAAAAATGTCAGTGGCGGCTCATGGTTAACTTTTCAAGGGGGGTATATATATATATATATATATATATGTACATACATACATTCATACAATTAATTTCCTAATTATTATATTTCAATATTTTACACCACAGAATCATTTGAAAAAAGTCAAAGACACCAAACAATAAAATGTCCTTATCCCTTCGCAATCACATATCCAGCCACAAAAATCGTACATATTTTTTACTTAAATAACAATTTACTTTTTGGTTTTTGTCTTTACTTGTCTGCCGAATTTTAAGTTCCGGCAAAGGTTGACAGATGGCCTTAATTCGAGACATTTCTAAAAGTTCAGCTCACTGGCGGCTTTTGAAGTTTTGAGAATCTAAAGCACTGTGGCTACGATTATTTAAAACATTAAATTTATCAATTAATTTAAATTACAAAATCAACAAACAAGTCTTGGAAATAAAATAAATTCTATAAAAATACGCAATCGTAACCACAACCTATCACACGATTTACATTAAATGCATCAACTGACAAAAAACGTTCCTCAGCGCGGCTGTTGACCCAAACTTTGTCAACGTAAGCCGTATATTACCTATACGCCCCTATACGAATTTTATCGGGAACACTCGGGAAAAACTCGCCTCCGTTTATAACCACGACGACAGCTCCAGCCTCGTGGTCTAACGAAACAAAACTTCGGGGATCGCTGTGATCGATAGTGCGACTACCGCGGAATGACCATGAGCATTCAACGAGTTTACACGCTTAGAATAATAAAAGGAATTTCCAAATTTAAAAGAAATTAAAAAATATAAATTATTTATTATTTTCTGTTTGGAAATATTTATTAGGTGGTCATTGACCATATGACCTAAGGAGTTTTCCAAAGCCTACTTTTTTGTTAGGAGTAAATTAATTAATAAACACATCTTTTTAGTTTTAAATGCGTATATTTCAAAAACTATTAAAGATAAAGGCATTAAATATAGTATTTTTAAAAAGATCTTTTAATGATGTTTACAACACCAGTAAAAATACAGTGTGTTCCATTTAAATAAAGTATACTTTTTGCTCCACCCTGTGTATTTTAATTTTTATGAAGAATGCGAGGACGGATTCGAAATCTACGAGAAAATTTCTAGGTAGTGTTTTTGATTCTTATGTGCGATAAATAGTAAAAAAGTAAAGGGCGTGTTGTCACCCGGTACAATGAATAGTATTATCTATTAGTTTTGGAATTTTCAAGAACAAGCAAGAAGGGGTTCAGTAGAAATAAACTCTGCACTTCTTAGGCAGAGTCCCTAAATTAAGATAATATTTAGGTACCTAGATTATTCTGTGCTGGGTGCGGTGGGCAGAACAAGAAATCCCATGTTGTTTATGCCTTTTACTTCTCGCTTAAAAACAAATCTCTACCTGGACTAAAAGACATTCAGTTAACGTTTCCATTCGAAGGTATAGTTAGTATGTTTGGACGTGTTAAAAGAAATTTACGCAAGAATTCGACAGTACCAAAGAACACTGTATAATATATTCTAAGTTTGGCAGTGTGAAACAACTCGAAAATAATTGGAAACTCTACGATAGTTAAAAATTACAAGAGAGTGTTAAAACGGTAGCCGACACTTCTGACATATCTGGCTACAAGATGTAGAATAAAAAAGAAATAGTTAATGTGAAGATGCAATGCCGTTAGAATTTTATCTTCATTTGCTTGAATGAAACAACTTAAAGTTTACTAAAGAGGGGGAATATATCTCCAGTAAAAGTAAAAGAAATTTAGCTAGGTCGCTCATTTCCAGATAAGAAAACTAAAATCCTCACTCAATTATTAATGGCACAAGTTGGTTCCACAAGAAAAGAAAATAAAGACTTGCCCTGGTACAAGAAAAACCTATGCGAAGGAAATCGAAGAAAATGAAAATGAAGATGAATTTGACTGTCTAGAGGGAGACGTCGGGATGCATATCTAAAACTCGTTTTCTAAAACATTTTAATATTTAACAATATTAAACAAATTTATTTTAAGTTTTTAGATTAAAATAATTTCTTTACCTTTTTTTAATCACAAAAAAGTAGAATTTATTCAGGACAATGTTTTTATTATAAAACCACATTAAATTCTTTGTAAATCAAATACAATTTATATTCCTATTCGAGCAAAAGTAAATAAATATTTTCCGATTAAGCAAAAAAAAACAAAAAATGTATAAAAACCAATTTTGCTTAAAACCACTTAAACAACACGACCCAATAGTCAGTTTTCCGAAAATTACTATTTCAAAAATATAAACAATTATTTTTTAATAACAATTGTTTGCCACTCTGGCGGTCTTCCAGCCTACAAATTTGAACAACAATGTCACTTTAATTTGTTGGCAAATCTTTTTATTATACACGATATGTTATAATATTTTTTATTATTTATACACAGAAATAGAAAAGTTCTCTTTTATTAATTGCACCTGGCACCCTGAAGAAGAAAATAAACATTTTCGACACTTGGTTAGCCAAAAAAATGGTTTTCCTTTTCCAGCCTTCCTAAAACCGATACCCCATTAATTATTTCTTTACTATATTAACAGTCGGTAAAGATTACCTTCCTCTTTGTATATATATATATATATATATATATATATGTGTTTTCATTCCGGGTGTACATCTGTTCACTACTGTCGTTTTGAAAAGAACAGTTTTGCTGTCTCTATTCGGACGCGAGAAAGAAAGCTTCGAAAATGCCAA
Source organism: Kuschelorhynchus macadamiae (assembly GCA_030620095.1). Lineage (NCBI taxonomy): Eukaryota > Metazoa > Arthropoda > Insecta > Coleoptera > Curculionidae > Kuschelorhynchus > Kuschelorhynchus macadamiae. The sequence continues at coordinate 675,114 of JAUTXW010001204.1, read as the reverse complement.
ATGTGATTTTGACGAAACGTCAGCAAAACTGTTCTTTTCAGAACGACAGTAGTGAACGGATGTACACCCGGAATGAAAACACATTGTATTTTTCCATCCGTGAAGGAGTAAAAATCAACATATATATATATATATATATATATATATATATATATATATATATAAATATGTATATATATATATATATATATATATATATATATATATATATATATATATATATATATATATATATATATATATATATATATATATATATATATATATATATATATATATATATATATATATATATATATATATATATATATATATATATATATATATATATATATATATATATATATATATATATATATATATATATATATATATATATATATATATATATATATATATATATATATATATATATATATATATATATATATATATATATATATATATATATATATATATATATATATATATATATATATATATATATATATATATGGTAAGCGGAAAACACTTTCTAAAAAACTTTTACTCTTTCAAAAATAGTTACAGCTTATGCCTTTTAACTTTAAAATGTTTAGAACAACTTCATCTTCTGAACTGTCTACGTCTAGGACTATTGCTGAACTAAAGGCATGTGTTTAGATTGCAGGTATTTATATGTTTTTGGGTGTGCAAAACACATTCCCGAACGTTTTGTGTCGTTTAGTTTTTATTAAGGTTGTTTATTTGAAACGCAAAAGATGTAAGCAAAAAGAGTTCTAGGGTTGAATTCTGATATAACATATATATATATATATATATATATATATATATATATATATATATATATATATATATATATATATATATATATATATATATATATATATATATATATATATATATACAGGGTTATAGGGAATATTTTTTCAGAGTAATTTATATAAATATGTCTTAAAGATACAGACTAAAAAAGGAATAGTTAATGTGAAGATGCAATCCAGTCAGAATTTTATCTCCTCAGAGTTTACTAAAGAGGGGAAATACATCTCCAGTCCAGTAAAAGTAAAAGAAACTTAGCTAGGTCGCACACTTCCAGATAGAAAATTAAAGTTCTTACTAAATTAATGGCACAAGTTGGTTCCACAAGAAAACAAAATAAAGACTTACAAAAATAAAATCCATGTAAAGAAAATCGAAGAAAATGAAGATGAATGTGACTGTCGAGAGAAAGACGTCGGGATGCACATCTAAAATTCGTTTCCTAAAACAGTTTAATATATAACAGTACTAGAGAAATTTATTTTAAGTTCTTAGGTTAAAATAAATGTTTGTTTTTTTTTCCACAAGAAAAGAACAATATTTTTATTATAAAAAAACAAATTAAATTCTTAGTAAAACAAATATTATTTCTGTTCCTGTTCGAACAAAAGTAGATAAATCTTTTCCAATCAAGGAAAACAAGATAAATCCGTTTTTTGTTAGCTATAATTTTCTATAACTGTTTAACTCTCAAGGCATATCACTTACCGGGTTGTATTATGTCAAAACTTAGTATAATGGATTTATCTGGTTTTGTCTCGTTATTTCTCAAACGCAGTTGTAAAAGCAAATGGTTGACGATTACTTTTAACATAAATGTGACCGTTTCACGTCATTATTTTTAAAACTTGTTATTTAATATAACCATACTACATTAAACATTAAATTATAACGTTTACAAATGCACAGTATTTATTATCATTTAAAATACACGGTATTTAGTTCATTTATTTAGAACTAACGACGAGGCAACAATGTTCGTTCAAAGCCCTATCCCACAAAACGTAAACTTTTAAAAAGTTTCCTGTATCTGGCTAATAATAAAACCAATTTAGACTGAATACGTTGAAGCTCTCTCTAATTTCCCGAATATATCCACTTTCAACGCGAGACCATACAAGTGGGTCCATTCTATACTTAATAAAACTATTTTGAAAGTCATCTAGTAAATAGCCCGTGCATATAGCCTTTAAGCCTCTTAAACACGGCTTCTTATCGGCTTCGTCTTTCATTTAGTTTTTAACAAGAAAAACCGTGTTAGCTACGCTTCACGGGCATGGGAATGTTTTTGGTATGTTAAAAGAACACTTAAGCCTATTAACGGTCCATTTTTCAGTCGGGATTAATAAGATGTACGTATTTTTAATTATCGATTTACTTTATTAATGACCTGCTACTAGATTACTAAGTAATTTCCTATTTATTTGTCTTATTTTTATGGAAAACCCAACGATGATAATATAAAGATGGGTTTGCATTTGAAATACATCAGTATATCGACTTTATATTCTTAAATTTGTTTTGAAAGGATATCCTATAAGTTTAAAACGAGTTTTCTTTTTAGTTAAAAGCTAATAAAATATTTAAAAAAACCAACTTCAAAAAAAATCGCAAAAAAGTAAAAATAATATTTTTTACATTGTTTACCACTAATTATCTCGGAAACTATGGGACCTACGTAAAAATTCATACGGATCTTCTTTGCTTAAAATCACTCAAAGAACACATATATTGCAAAAAATGCTTTTTCAAAAATTTAAACAAATATTTGTTAAAAATTATTTTCTGCCCACCCTAAAAATTATTGTTCATATTCTTATTATAATATATTAAACAAATTTGACTCCTACACTAGTGCTGTGTTAATCTGTTACTGTTATCTTTCGTACTATTCTCAGACATTTAATTTCTGCTATTACTAATTGTTGTATATATTATCAAAAAAATGCCTAATTTGTGACTTTTTACGTAAGGTAGATTGTAGTTTTTTGCATAGTGTATTAATAATAAGTAATTTTATTTCTAGTTTTAATTACATATGCAGCTTTGTATCTGACATTATCACATATATATATATATATATATATATATATATATATATATATATATATATATATATATATATATATATATATATATATATATATATATATATATATATATATATATATGTATTGTTAAATATTTTCTTGAGTATAGGTTAACTCATTTAAAGATAAAACTATAATTCACATCGACGTTTCGCTCATTATATTGAGCTTTTTTCAGATGGAATATTTATTTTTTATTAGTTTTTATGTAGAATTTAAAATAGTTAAAAAACATTACTCAAAAAAAATTACATTTCAAACAAACAGTGACCATAAACAGAAGAATATATTTAAAATAAAATTAATATTATACATAGTACGCACCTTGGAAACCTTGTCGATTTTACGAGTGTTTTGAGATAACAGTCATTTCGAGGGGTGTGGAATTCTTATATATAAAACGAGACATTTTTTCTTTTTTATTATTTACTTGGATTTTTATTGCTATACAGAGTTTGGGTTTATGCTATTGCTGAAATTCAGAGGGGTTTATGTAAGAAATGGTTTATTTATATTTAGATTAATTTACTTAGATATCAGAATATGATACAAACAAACAAACAAAAGTATGCTTTATTGAAGCAGGAAAATTGTTACAATTTTATGGACAAAGCGAAATTTACCTTAAAACAAAAAAAAAACAAAACAAAAAGATTTAAGTAAATAAGCAAATAAAAAACATTTTAATGAGACTTATTCATTATAAAAATCATTAACGCAGTAAAAAGGTCTTTTAATGAGGTACGTTTGGTTTTTTTCGAAAGAGTTCAAACATAGGGATTGTTTTTAAATGTTCTGGAAGATGATTGTAAAGTTTTATGGCGTTGTAAATATTTGATTTTTTTATTAATTCTTTGGAAGGAATGTCATGCCTAGAGTTTTTGGTAGGATATACGTGTTTTGGCCTTTTCGGGAATGTGTCTATATGTTTTCTCGCCAAACAGACGGTTTCAAAAATAAATAATGCAGGAAGTGTTAATATTTCATGTTTTTTGAAATAGCATTGTCACTGCCCTCTATTATTTAGACCAAACAAATAGCGAACTGCTCTCTTTTGGATCCTAAAAACACTAAGAAATTTCTCGGTGGTACAGCAGAGCAGCCCCAAAAGGGAAGGCCATAGCGGAGATGGGATTCGAATAGAAAAAAATAAGTAAGTCTGGCAGAAGACAAGTCCAGTTCTTTTGAAACTGATCGAATGGCAAAGCAGGGGGTAGAAAGTTTTTTGAAATTTGGCCAACTATAGACACGTGTTTCTGACTGAAGGACTTTATCAGTACAGTGGGAGGGAAAAGTGTCCTAACTTGCGACCATTTTTTCATTTTGCATTTCCAAATTGTAAAAAAATTTTTTTTTTAAAGAAAAGTACACTTGGTTTAATTCGTTAGGGTACAGCAATTTCGAGAAAAACTAATTTGAAAATTGTCTTACCTTAAAAATCACACGTATTTTAGGTTCAGTAAATAATTAAATAATTTCTTTCCACTGAAAATTTTTTTACTAGAGACTCTTAAGGTCTTATAATTTGAAATTGTAAATTGAAAAAATGTACGCAGAATAAAGTAAGAGCGACTTTTCTTTCCCTACATATTCGCGACTCCCCTGATTTAACATGGATATTTGTCACCTCAGGATCCGAACCAGCATAAAAAAATTTCCAAAACACCTATATTTCATAATCTAGTTTTTAAACCTTCGAAAATATTTCGGAAAAATCTTCAGGGGGGGGCTTATTCTCGAGGTTGAAGCCCCTAACAAGGTCATACATTTTTAAAAACTATATAATTATATTTTAAATAATATTTCTATACGTTTATTTTTCTGAATGTGAGCGTTCATATTTGGGTGGTGATTTACAAGTAGTAAGCACTAAAGAAGAAAAGTCTAATTTATCCAAAAAAATTCTTTATTATATCGTCGATTTCGCGACTGAGTCGCTTCATCAAGCGACAAGACTAAAAACAAAAAATACGAACATAAGCACGAAGATTATGACATACTTTGTACGTCAGAAAATACATACTTTGCGACGATAATAATTAACATTATACCAGTTACTTATATTTTTAAAATAATTCCGAGGTCTCATAAGTAAAACGAACATAAGTACATTGTTTTACAATTTTTAGAACAAAAAACGATTTAATTATTTTATCTGCATTTTAATATAATTAAAGCATAATGTATTCTTACCTTATAACAAAAATATCTTGGAAGAAAGGCAGTACTTACCTGAAAAAAAAGTAAAACTATTAAATATAATAATGTATAATGATATAAACATTAAAGTTACAATAGAACATCATATACTGTTATAAGTTTTGCAATATAGAAAATTGTAAAGGAAGCCAGATTGAACAAAATTAATTTTCTTTTTGTTTTGAGTGCGTGCTCTAGTAATTTTCAATTGAGTTCAAATGGGGAATTGTAATTCAGTATAAGTAATTTATCATTCTGAGATTCAAAAATATTCTGAGATGTCTAATTACTCTTAGGTTTGTCCATTCGAGATATAACGTGAGATGAAGCTACTGCGTAGAGAAGCACGTGATTTTAAACAAATATCATGGAAGTATGTTTTACATTTTACATATCATTATGAATTTATTATACATAACACTACCAAAAACAAATTTTTAAAAGTGCTCTCTTTATAGATAGATAAAACCGACTTAAAAAAACACCTTATAAAGTCAAATTTCCAAGATGAAATATTAATTTTTACTTTTCAGTGTTGTTTTTAAGTTGGTTTTATTTTCTAAAAATTTTTCATTTACTATTTTGAGTTTTTTTCAATCAAGCTCAAAGTTTCTGAGGCCTAAACCTAGCAGGGGCGTGCGGTGAAATTTTAAGAAAGGGAAGCAATTTTTAGAAACTTACCTATTTGTAATGTAATTCGATTCTTCGATCACTTTTTGCAAATTCGTCAATGACGTCATCATAAAAACGTCGATGTTTGTTGAACTTGTGGCAGGTATTGTCAATACTAATTCACACAATTTCGACACATCGGTATAAGCATCTTCCAGCTCCTTGTCTTTTAAAAATTGCATTAGTTCTTTAGCATTATTTTTTGAGCTAATGTCATCAGTTTCGTAAATCACTTTTAGTTCAAATCGCAGTAACACTCGGTCGAAGAACTGGCCATAATGAAGAAGAAAAGATTTAAGATTAAGTTTTTCCTTTAAATGCATCAAAATTGCAGAGCTCAAGGAATTTAAAATCATTTAAACCGTTAAATCTATAGTTTATTTGTTGCTGAATTTGATCGATTATTTCATAAAAGAGGCGTTTGTATGATCTTTGAACATCTCCCACCTTGTCTGTTCGAAGACGCTTGACTTGTGGCTCTACATTTAACGTCATTGTTTTCTCTCAAAATAGGTCAAAGTCATCTCTTTTTTGGCTTAACATGGACTTAAAATCATCCACTTTTTTTAGGCAAAAAGCAATATCATTTGTTTTAGTTTGTAATATATTAAAAACATTGTCCGAAAATGGAAATATATCTGAAAATATGTTCAACATATAATTAAAATTAAAATCTCGTTTCAAACAGTCCAAAAACCCCTTCGAACTATTTATTGCTTCTGAGTCCCACGTTTCATTATTTTCTATTATATTCTCAAATAGTTCAATCAGTGATTCACGATTTTCAGATACTGCTAACACAAGTTTTCCATTATAGTTCCACCTAGTAGGAGCTACTTTGGGCAATCTTTTGTGGACAATGGCCCGCATAGGTTCTATTCGATATTCTATTGTAGCTGGGTCGGAGTCAAGGCCGCATTTATTATGAGCTTGATAATTAAGATAATATTTTAGCATTTTTAATATAAACTATATTAGTGATTTCCTATTTCAAAAAATTTTAGAAGATGTTTTGTAATTTTTTTTGGGAAGCTCTTCACTTGCTTCCATGGACTGCACGCCCCTGAAACCTAGGTTGGACGGTTCTAACAAAGTAGTACTGAAGTCTATTGCATTTCAAAATTTAGTAAAGTCACGGTAACTATATTATATAAAAAACGCTATCTATATATATTTATAGAAAATGAATAACAGAAATTGTGAAAAATTGAAAATTGAACTTCATGTTCCTACAAATCCTGAAAACCACATAAAACCCTCCTTCCCTATAAGCCTTACTACCTGTACAACAGAAGGTATGGGTTCAAATTAAAGTAGTTTGTTATTATCAATATTCCTTAAGATTTATAAATAACTGCGAAAATAACTTAACGAGCAAAAAGTTTGTCATCCCCTAGAACGGAGGATGGACCTCTTTACCTTTTTGATCCCCTCGTTTCAAGGTCTCTAGATGACCAAAAACATGTTTTCTCGATTTCGTCGGTCAGTCTATCTCCTTGTTCGGGGCAATGCTAAAGAACTACTTAGCCTATTGAGTTTAAATTTTGGTAAAAAATTAAAGGTCTCATAAATTCAATATGGCAGACTAGTAAAATGTTAAAAAAAAGTATTACCAAAAAAAAACGATTTACCCAATTTACCTCAAATTTTGCACAAAAGACAAGTATTACATACTATGAAATAAACTGGTGCAATTTTGGTACTAATCCAATGTGACGAAACAAAATGGCGGCTTAATAAAATATTTAAAGCCTAAAAAACTACTTAATAGAATAATTTCGAAGTTTGTGCAAGAATTAATTGTGGTATAGAGATGAACTGATGATCTTGTGGTATGAATACAAGATGGCGG
>JAUTXW010001204.1:10000-65000 GCA_030620095.1 Kuschelorhynchus macadamiae | reverse complement strand
CGTCAAAATGGGTTTCCCATTTAGTGCAAATTTTTCCGAAGGCAATGTATAATGTTCAAATTTGATAACAGTGGACGAGACGCGTCAATCGAATCCATATATATATATATATATATATATATATATATATATATATATATATATATATATATATATATATATATATATATATATTTATATATATATATATATATATATATATATATATATATATATATATATATATATATATATATACATATATATATATATATATATATATATATACATATATATATATATATATATATATATATATATATATATATATATATATATATATATATATATATATATATATATATATATATATATATATATATATATATATATATATATATATATATATATATATATATATATATATATATATATATATATATATATATATATATATATATATATATATATATATATATATATATATATATATATATATATATATATATATATATATATATATATATGTATGTATGTGCGTGTAGAGTGTATCTGTATCTCTGTTTATGATGGTCAAATTAAATTTTTGATCATGCCACTTTTGGTACAAGCTCTTTTGTCTTTTTACGTTTATTACTTTCTGGTTTTCTATCGGAGTATCTTCGGCTTTAAATTTCAAGGATAATCAAGTTCGAGCCTTTAACAAGTAATGGTCTGATCCACATTCTACACCTCTGTACACTCTGGTGTCTAGAAGTTTCCATCTAGATTTCTGTTTTTTATATAATATAATCAATAATAGATCTTACTTTTCTTGAATCTTGGTGCAAGGTGTACCTATGTATATTCTTTTGGAAGTAAAAACCATTTAGGATTTTGAGATTGAATTGTCGACATAGATTAATGAGTCTGTCAGCTATCATTTGTAATATTTACACCAAAGTTGCCAATTATAGAGTCATCTCCTTCCTTCCCTGTTGTTGCATTCAAATCGCCCATCATTATTATCTCGCGTTGGCATCCTATTTTTCAGAGGACTCCTTCAGTTTTCTTAATGTCAGTATTTTGCTGGCACCCTAACACTAATACATATTTCATATAATAACTTGTTCAAAATGATAGTATTATTTAAATTTATCGCCAACTCTACATTCAGCTTCTTAAAAGAATATTATTTTCGCTGCAAAAATAAAATGAAAATTTTAGCTACATTGCAGTTACTTATGTAAATATCTTGCTGTCAAAAATTTACATTTGAAAAGTGTTAATATGTGGCCGCAAGCAAATAATACGGGACAAGCGGCTTCTAGAGAAATTTAAGAAAAAAAGTTTGTTAAATCCTTGCCAAAATATGAATTTTTAATAATTTATAAATATTTTAGATTTTTTTCAAGTTTGTAAGTTATATTAAAAAAATAACCTGAAAGCACACTTCAAAGCACAATCAGTTATATTAATGGTTATGGGGGCATGGTTATTTTCAATTTAAATTACTTCCGGGTATATACAAAGCTAGCCTGGAATTTGCTTTATGACAATCTTTTTGAAAGGAAGAACTACTTACTTTACTTGCAGAGCTTTTATTGTTAATTTTTTAACATTTGGGCTAATATGATATCGCTGCGTAACGATAAATTAAAAGCTAATCTTAAGGATACCTGCTTATATACTAGCTGTGTGCAGTGATGTGTGTGAAGCACCGCCGCGCCGGCTAGTATATATATTGATAAAGTCAGTGCATATACATATATATATATATATATATATATATATATATATATATATATATATATATATATATATATATATATATATATATATATATATATATATATATATATATATATATATATATATATATATATATATATATATATATATATATATATATATATATATATATATATATATATATATATATACATATATATATATATATATATAAATATATATATATATATATATATATATATATATATATATATATATATATATATATATATATATATATATATATATATATATATATATATATATATATATATATATATATATATATATATATATATATATATATATATATATATATATATATATATATATATATATATATATATATATATATATATATATATATATATATATATATATATATATATATATATATATATATATATATATATATATATATATATATATATATATATATATATATATATATATATATATATATATATATATATATATATATATATATATATATATATATATATATATATATATATATATATATATATATATATATATATATATATATATATATATATATATATATATATATATATATATATATATATATATATATATATATATATATATATATATATATATATATATATATATATATATATATATATATATATATATATATATATATATATATATATATATATATATATATATATATATATATATATATATATATATATATATATATATATATATATATATATATGTATATATATATATATGGATTCGATTGACGCGTCTCGTCCACTGTTATCAAATTTGAACATTATACATTGCCTTCAGAAAAATTTGCACTAAATGGGAAACCCATTTTGACGGTGTGCAATTTGAAGTCATGTACAGGGTGTTCAGGAAAATAAAAAAATATATGGGTTTTATTTTCTGTTGTACGATATGATGTACCTAAAACTTGATTCGTTAAAAACTATTCCTAATAATTTGTCAGCAATACAACAGTCGACGCAGGTTATAGCCTCTGGTTAGCAGAACGGAAAGCTTTGCGATATCACGCACGACGGTAAATCCACGCACAATCTCAGTAGTTGTGAGAGTGGTTGCAGTAGTGCAATGTGATGGTAAAGGTGTAGTAAAACATGGTGGCCAAAAGCGTTTCGTTCTTTCGGAACTCATCAGACAGGTAGTAAACCTGTGACGCATAGAAATAGTCTTGGGTTACTGAAAATTCGGGTATGTTTTAAACTACAACTTTCTTAAAAAGATTGGATCTTTACGAGCTATAAAGCGTCCAAAAGGTTGCAGTATTGTCTTTCAAACATAGTTGTTCAAAGTAACTTAAAGTTATTAGGTAATATTATACGGGGTTCTTCAAAAAACGTTTGAAATTTTTTAAAACGCAGAATTACGAAACTTAATTTTCAATTCTATTTTTAGTTAAAACAAGTATACTGTTCAAAAAACCTTAATGGGTCTCTTTTTATTAAAGAGACAGAAGCAGTTTTGTAGAACTCTATCTTTTTAGCGTTACACGTAACACATAAAGGCCATAATTGTACTCAAAAACAAAACAAATTCTACAGGGTAACTCAAAGATTTGTGGTTTCTCCGAAATTTCAATTTCCTTTTTATATGATTTATGCGATCGTTGTCTTCACATTCATTACTGTCGTTCTGAAAGGAATAGTTTTGCTGACGTTTCGCCAAAATGACATTTAGCGATATGAGGGAATGTTTTTGATGTTGTGCCCCAAAAAGCCAATGCGCCTATGCGATTGCACAATAAAAGGTAAATATTACTTAATTTAAAGTTTAACTTGAAGAGGTATTTTTCTGTCTCGGCTAGTTGTTTTCAAACCACCATAAGTAAACTCCTGGGAAACCCAAAAGACAAAATCTAATTGGAAAATCACGGAGTATACAACATTTTATGCCAGGACTGTGAAAAGTTGTACGTGGAGCAGCCAGGCAAACTAACAGGCGTATATCAGTAGAAGACCATACACTCAGCATCAGAAACAGAGTAGAAGACTATAAACTCAACATCAGAAACAAACAAACAACCTCGACTGTACATGGAGCCTTATAAGAACAGAATAATCCGAGAAGCCATAGAAATTAAAAAAAAAAAGGTAATTTAAATAAAAGGGGTGAATCATTAAAACTACCATTAATTGACAAACCTAAAATCACAAAAAAAATGAAGAGGAATTAGTGCATGAACAACAGCAACGTCCAAAAAATATAAATAAAGATCAACGGACGACGGTGAGTTCCTTCGGCTCCGGGTGGGGGTATAAAATGTAACCTTGCAGTCACAGTATTCGAACTCGAGAAAGAAGGCTTTGAGAATGTCAAACGTGATTTTGCCGAAACGTCAGCAAAACAAAAAATGGTGCTCATTTAAGGCAACCTAAAGTTGCTATTATATTGAGTTACTGCGCATAAATAAATACCAATAACCAACATTTGCAGCATTCGATCCAATTTATAAAGGTTACCCAAGAAAATTATATAAATATCTTTATAGTTTTAAATAAATTACCAAAAAAATACGGTTCATTCCTACACAAAGTAAAAATTTATAAAGACTATATAGTGCTAATAGGTATATTTCAGATTATGACGTCAGCGCATGATGTTGAATCAGAAATTAAAAGTGAAAGATGGTGGGATTTAGTTACAATATACGACAGAAAAACAGAAGAAGCTCTGATAGGCAAAATAAAGAAAAATTACCCGAATCACAAGTAAGTAAGGAATTATTTTGAGGAACGGGTTGCACTGCTCGTAACAAAAATAGATGTACTATACTACTAATTCCCATTTTATAACTTCAGATTATATTAATTGTAATAAAGCTAATGTCAACTTTTTCGTGTTATTTCTTTGGGCTCATAAAGTAACACAAAATATACAAATGGACCTCACGCAGAATTAGTAAATGCATCACTAACTGTAGAAAGTGGATATATTACATTTTCATGTAATTCATAATTCACACAAGTATTAAAAAAAACTCTTAAAAACTTAAAACAGTGTTTTTCTACTATACGCACTACGTTGACGTTCGGGATAAATATAAATGAATCGGCATTACCGACACATCACCATTTCATTAGCTGGCAGGCTTTACTCGCATTCTACTTCTCCCATTCTGGAAAAATTATGGAATACGATCATCACATCAGAGAACATTTCCAATATGCTGTAATCTATCATCATGTCTAGCATACCATACTAACTTATGCCACTAGTAATAAGCTTGTATGTTCCCTCCAAAATGTATGAAATCTGGGAAAATTATAGACACATTTATAGTGTATCTAATATCAATTGAGACAACATAAAAACTAAATATCCGTCAACAGTCGGCAATTTCTTTATGAAGCATGGGCGGCGTGATGAAATTTAAACTTACTTTTGTAAACCGATTAACTGGATAAAAATAAATTTATTTGATATACGTGGTGTACTAAATTGTGCGTACCTCAAATTTTCCGCTGTCTCAATTTACTTTAGATACACTTTACTATTTATTTTAGTGTTTCTGAATTATATTTTTTTTCTTCAGACACATTGGAGAAGAAGAAATGGAAAAAGAACATATTATTCCGGATTTAACTGACGATCCCACGTGGATAATAGATCCGATTGACGGAACCCACAATTTTGTAAGGAATATGCCTATAACCTGCATATCTGTTGGTTTAACGATAAATAAAATACAAGTAATGGGTATTGTTTTTAATCCTTATATGGATGAACTTTTTACTGCGATAAAGGGAGAAGGTGCATACTTAAACGGAAAAAGAATACAAACCAGCGGATGTACAGGTAAAAAACGACACCGATTTTATCTTCCTTACTTATGTACTTCCAAAAAAAAAACACTAGAAATAGGATAATGAAAAAAAAACAGTCAAAAAAAAAATATATATATATACATAAATGGAACACCCTGTATATTGTTTTATTTTCCTCCCTGTTTGGCCATTCACCCAATATAGGATTTGTAGGCCCTATACAGAGTCATTCAAGATTTATGGCCACTTTTCGAAATATGAGAGGTACATTTGACGTCCTGTATTTATTTTAATGCGTTAGCATAAATCATTTTAACATGGTAAAAACTTCCAAATGTGGTCTTCTTTGAACTGCGAAATTTTTCTTTAATATTCTTTAACAACGGTATACAGGGTAAATAAAAATATTGGATGCACATTTTCTCGATTAATTTAAATGGAACGCTACTGGAAAATGAGGTTTTTCAGTAGCGTTATAATAAAAGTTATGTCTATTGACATTTCTATTTTTGTGGAATGTTGCTTCGTCAGTAAATAACACAAAAAAATCAGCAAACCTTGGCTCTCTTAAAATTTGTTGTTGTGATCAGTGACAAAAATATAGAGAGCCTTATTTTTTACAAATTAAATTAAACTGTCAAAAATACAAATTTGAATTGTCAAGTAATGCTGGTGCTAGAGGTGCCATTTGTATATATAACTTTCGTATACAAATTTTGTTTCTAAACACTTCAGTCTTCACTTCATTCGGACGCGAGAAAGAAAGCTTCGAAAATGCCAAATGTGATTTTGGCAAAGCGTCAGCTTTCAGAACCACAGTAGTGAACGAATGCACACAACACTATACATCTCTACGGGGAGGATATCTTCAAGGCAATCTGGACGTATGAGAAAATGAGAGGTAAAAAAAACTAATCTTTTATGTGATCTGATCTTTCAAATAAAGTGTGGTAACAGCGATTTACTTCCTACTTTGACACGGTTGTTTTATCATACTAAAACTAGGAAAACTAATACCATACTTCGAAATGCTACTAAGACTTTGCCTAAGAGAACAAATCCATCAAACCAGAAAACAACTGACCGGGACAGAGAAAGACATTTTAAAGTTAAATTAAGTAATAACATTCATACTTTATTATGGAATCGCATAGAAACTTTGGCTTTTTGGCGAATAGAATGAAATACGAATATTAAGACTGATAAACTTTCAAAAAAGTATAACAATCTCCCAAAAAAGTCGATTTAGCCACAAGTCGCATCAGTAGACGTCGATAAAGTATTGCACAATATATATAGTTCGTGCTAGAGCCTCTCAGAAAGTGAAAAATCCGTACTAAGTAAGCGTTTTAATTTTGCAATATCTCCTAAGGAAATCCGTAAAGAAGAAAGGCAGAGGAGATTCGACAAGAAGTGGCAAGAATTTTAAGATCAAGCATACTACCGGAATGAAAGTTAAATGCATTTGAACAGAGGGCCTTAACAAACCTTCGAAAAAATATATACATCACAATCTCCTTCCAGCAGATCAAGGTAACGCAACCGTAGTTATGAATGCCCAAGACTACGTATGAAAATGCAGGATATCTTACAAGACAATTGTTATAAGCATTTTCCAAGGGACCCGACTACATATCTAGAAACAACTAAAAATAAAATAAAAAGTTCGTCAATAAACCCTGAAATACAATAAGAAATCATATCACGGGAAAAGTCGAGCAGATATCCGACACTCTAGGATTTACCAAAAATACACAAACCAAGGGCTCCCATCAGACCTATCGTTAGTGCTGTTAATTTGCCGCTACAAAAACAGGAGAAATATCTTACTGAAATTACGCATTTCACTCGAATTATATGAGACATCGTTCTTGAAAAAGATGATATCATAGCAACCCTAGATGTCAAGTCGTTGCACCCTAGTATTCTTATAGACGAAGGATTGCTATGAAGAGGATTTCCAGGCACATAAAATACAACTCTCGAAAAGGATTGCTATGAAGACGATTTTTAGGTACATATAATACAACTCTTGGAGCATTGCCTTACAGATACTTATTTTTCATTTAACGGGCTAATGTATAAACAAACAGATCGTGCTCCAATGGGGTTCTCGCTATCACCAGTAGTCGCGAATTTATTTATGAAATACTT
The DNA here is from genome assembly GCA_030620095.1 of Kuschelorhynchus macadamiae. Lineage (NCBI taxonomy): Eukaryota > Metazoa > Arthropoda > Insecta > Coleoptera > Curculionidae > Kuschelorhynchus > Kuschelorhynchus macadamiae. The sequence continues at coordinate 57,297 of JAUTXW010001204.1, read as the reverse complement.
GGAGAAGAAGCTCTTGAGAAAGCAGTGCATCCCAGAATACAATTTACTTTAGAATTAGAGGAAAACAACAAACTTCCATTTTTAGATTCAAGCTGAGCACAATTCTCTAATATCTAGATCCGTGCGATTAACCAAAAACACAGACGACACAAAACGAACTTAATATAATAGCTGATGTTTTAAAGAAAAATGGCTGAACAATCCGCACTATAGAGAAACCTATTAATGCACAGGGTTCCCGAAGAACGAACACTATGAATGAATGAAAAACTATGATCCGGGAAGGTAACAAGTAGCCTTATCGTAAAAGCCCACGTAAAGAGCACAACAGACATAATCATAAGAATTTTTAGAAAACATAACATATGTATATACAAGTTTATAAATATAAATAAATAAAAGATGTACATTGTAGCATATTTTGATAAGTAAAAATATTCAACAAAATTCAATATTCATTACGTTATAATGGATACCTAATATAGCATTCCCTTGGTGTTGTGGATTTTTGTCATTTCAGTTGCTATTTAAAAGAATGTTTTTATCCGCTGGACTGTCCCGGCCTCCCAACGGTTCGGGGTAAAAATATTATGGACTGTACTCTATAGGGATCATTATTTCAAGAATATACACCAAAACCAATTAGAAACCAAAAAAAGGACCACTGTCGCATTAAGGAGAGATCGGACCAATGGTCTGCTAAAATAAACTTCCTCAATTATTTTTTCGAATATAATTTCGACCCACAATTCAAAATGTGGTTATTACCCTCGGTGCGGTGGGTAGAAATACCATAACAACTTTCTAGCATTTAGTACAAGAGTCCTTTTTGGTAAATCGCTCACTTTGGACACAGCACTTTTCCATTATTGCTAATAATTTAACACTTTAATAAAACTATTTTTATCCGAAATATAAATGTAATAATAAATCTTATTACTAACGCTTCGGCTAATTTTAATCACAGAATAGCTTGACTCCACAGATATAAGCGACAAACTGACTAAGATTGCACTATTCAGCATTATACTCTCGCCTCATTTTTATTTAGTTCTGAACTCTGAAAAATCAATTTTTAATTGTAAGTGTGAGTGACTCCTATGATTAAGAGAAGCAGCCGTTTTAATGCATATCTTTATTAGGTGTGAATTTATATTTTTTCTATTTTCAATTATACAACAATATATTTAGAAAAAATAAATAATTAGGTAATTATGTTTTTTTAGATATTCAAAAATCTGTAATGAACTATGAAATGAGTATAGCAAATCGGAACGACTATTACTATAACCTATATATGTTCCGATTTAAACATCTGATCAAACTTATCCAAGGGTGAGTATGAAATTATATATATTATACATATTTTTGCACAAATATTAAGTTTTAGATGACTTCTGTTTTTAAATGTATCTTTATCATTTAATATAAAAGATAAAAGGGAGATGAGAGAGGAGACGAGTCATTTTAAGCAAAAAATCTTATCCTTATATTTGTAATTTTAACAAATTACCAAATATTTAAATTATTTTATTAAGTAAGACTATTAGTTACATTAAGTGAATAATGTTTTGTTAAAAAAAGTCGCAAAATGAACAAACATATTTAATATGACTTTTATTTCAGAGCACACAATCCGGCAATACGAAACAAATTTGTGCACTGCTCAGAAAGTATAATAGCAATGTTGCCGCCTTGACAAAAATCGTAAATTTTAAATTCCAATACCCTACGGTAGTCCCCTATCTTGGTTTACAGAAACTATACCGATTTTTTTTTAATCGGGCGTCCAGGCATTCTTAGGTTGTGTTTTTTTTAATATTTAATCGTGTTTTATAATTATTAGACTATCTTTTTGGTTAGCCGAGGTTAGGCCTTTTTTCTGAGTTGTTGTAAAACGAGATCTATGCCACACAGTGTCTTCGCCGCAAGAAGAATTGAAAAAATACAAAATTACGTGTATGGAAATTTACGAAAACATAGTTACCCTGATAATTTGAGAAAATCAGGCAGGCAATAAATTTATGCAAGCGAATTACCTGCGACTTTTCTCTCCGGCAAATTAAAAACTGACAATATCTATCGGAGCGAACTAGTAAATATCCCTTGAGTGCTTACCTCTGTTTTATAAGGCTTTCTTCCGCTAAATTACCTGCCATTTTCATGTAAAATATTTGTAGTATTTTCCCTTTCCCCCTGTATAAACACAATTTATCTGATAAAATGCAACTCAGAAAATTAAAAAAATAAATACAAGCCTGTACACTGCAATGTATTAATATACGCTTAATTAGGGTTTACGTGGAAAACATTGGCTTAAATGCTATAATATGCTACCTACTACTTAGTAGATACGATAGCTAGCTTTCAAAATACTCTCGCAGCATTATCGATATTAAAGACTAATATTCTGACCGACTAATACAAAGCTGATAACTTTTTTACCGCAGATTCCGGTCGTTAGGATGTGGAGTACTAGGACTTTGTTACGTAGCATGTGGCAGAACTGATGCCTATCAATTGGATGGCGTTTATCCGTGGGATGCTGCTGCAGGAACACTAATTTTGAGAGAAGCTGGAGGTCACGTAACCGATTCATCAGGTATACCTAAAATTGTTTCGTAACTTATATGCAAATTTCTATATCAAAAGCTTGTAATAGTAATAAGAAAATTGTAATTTATATTTTATTAACTGCTTTAACTGTAAACATTTTGAATTTTGAAGACATTAATTTACAGCTCGCCAATAAGTTATTTCTTTGTACTCGTTGCTTGCTGATTCCTGCACCTGAGTCATGACCAAATAACTAAAATTTCAATTTTATAGTTTTTATTGCGTTAGAAAACTCCTCAAAACATCAGCATAAATTTAACTAAGTAAATCAGAAATAAATCCATACAATAAAAACGTATGACACAATATGACCGCGGCATTGTGCTTTTTAGTCTCACTCAAAACGATCTCAGAATAAAAAAACACATTTCTGAAATTCTCAGAACTATAAAATGTAGGTACCGTTTCCCCGAACCCAATGATGGGATGTAAACTTTCAATGGTTTTCTTCCGTTCACATATTATTCACCCGCGCAAAAGGGCATCGAGAACTATAGCCTTCTATAATTGGTAGAGATATCCAATTTATAGTTTTTAAAAACCTCTTAAAATCTGCGGTTGTTACTGCTGATACTTTTAAAACTAGTAAGGATAACACCTTATATTTACAAACTAGTATCGAGGTTTAGTTACTACTATTTTGTCGTTATTAAATTATCCAGTGATTAATGTTTGCATATGTGGGGAAACAAAGTATAAATTTTAAAAAATATAGTGAAAATGTTACATACGTCTGTCAAAATTAACATTGCGAATTATTGTTTAGTATTAAAAAAATGTTAGAAAGGCAAAATGATGGACAGTAACCAGACGATAACAAAAAATAATTCATTTTAAACCTTTTTTGCTTCCTTGTGTCGTATTTTACATTTAAAGAATTATCCTGTCGAGCAATAAAACACTGCCACCCGTATTAAAAAAAGGTTTAAGAGTTAGACTAGGTCTAGTTTCCATTGTACTGAAAACTAGTTCGCCATTTATGTCTCGCTTATGTCACTGTCATTTTGCAAACGTAACATTTAGAAAAATTATTTGTTCAATTGTTGAGAATGTTAAACCTATAACTGTCAAGTTATACTTGATCTAAATGTAAACCCCTTTAGTGAATGTGGGCATGTTTGTCGTCTTTTATTGTTATTTACATTTTTTCTTTCTTACTATATGAAATATATATTGGTAATTAAAAAAGTATTTCCATAGTTTTTAAATATAATCAATCTCTATTTACAGGTGAAGAATTTGATCTTATGAATCCAAATTTTTTGGGTGCCGCAACCAAAGAACTGTCTGATCGATACATGGAAGTAGAACGAAAAGCTGACGAAGAAAATTCTAACTTTTCCATACAGAAAAAAGCTTTCGAACCATGATGAAATATTAAAAATATTAACGAATACATTTTTTGGGTATATGTATACACATTTTTTATAATTTGCAATATTTCCTACTACGAAATCATCATGATAAATGTTAAGTTTATATGTCTTAAACTGCCTATTTTGCAAGTTACAAGATGGTACGGTTTTATTTCGTTTTTATTTTTTTTTTAATTCTAAATCTACTTAATTCAAATTAATTGAATCACAAATTGGAATACATTACTCTCTGTAATATGTATAAAATAGTATATTGGGCATTTGCCACAAACTATAGTTTTTTTTTGAGACCGCGACGTGTTCCATATTTAGCATTGACCTTTTTTGATAATAAAATGGATGTCCCGGTCTGTTCTAGAAGTCTTGTCTTTGCATCTTTTTATATCTTGTATGGTTTAGAAGTCATTGGGTGAAATATCCAATGAGATTATTGTTTGGCTAATATTAAAATATTTAGTAAAAATCCTAGATAGTTGCTGTTTAGAAAAAAATGTGTTACAAAAAATAGTTTTATCATGAAAACGATGGGTAATTTTACAAAGGCTAAGTTAACCGACATATATTTTGCTTAGGCGTTTACTGATACAATGTGGATGGAGTAAACGGCGGTCAAAGAACATTGTCCAACAGTAATAGACAACCCTATAAAACCGGGACTTTTAATAGAGATGGGCCCATCGTGCTAAGAAACTATATATATATATATATATATATATATATATATATATATATATATATATATATATATATATATATATATATATATATATATATATATATATATATATATATATATATATATATATATATATATATATATATATATATATATATATATATATATATATATATATATATATATATATATATATATATATATATATATATATATATATATATATATATATATATATATATATATATATATATATATATATATATATATATATATATATATATATATATATATATATATATATATATATATATATATATATATATATATATATATATATATATATATATATATATATATATATATATATATATATATATATATATATATATATATATATATATATATATATATATATATATATATATATATATATATATATATATATATATATATATATATATATATATATATATACATATATATATATATATATATATATATATATATATATTTTGAGTTAGTTTTTCTTGAACATCCGTGTATATATAGTTACTAGATTTTTCTTGGGTTATAAGTTCATAGCATTAAAACAATTCTCAAAAATTATTAGTGATCTATTCATTTTAAAATTTGACGTTTCGGCAGGTGGCTCCGTGCCTTTCTCAAAAATACTTTCTAAAATAATTTAAATTAGAGAACCTACACACTTTAGTAAAACAAGACAGACTTACCATGAAACGTAATTAAATTATCCAAAGGTGTTTAAAATCACAAAAGACACGACGCTGATCGCGTTATTTGGACAAACATTTTTAACACTAAACATATGAAGGACGACGAACAGTTATTGACTGAAGAGCAGATACGTGTGATAGGTAGGATGTTATGGTTTTTTTGTTTTTTGACATTTTTTAAGTTTTTACCGGGCGGTTCAGAAAGTAATTTTATTTTGTCTAAGATTATTATTTTTAAGTTTTTCAAATGTATGTGAGAAAATAATTAAATAATGTCAAAATAAATTTTGCTTACAAGGTTGATATCTTTTTTGTCGTTTACTGAGTTTTTATTTTTCTTAATTTCAATAGACTCGTAAATTTCCCGCTTGCGTTTGTTGTTTTCGGTTTTTAGAATTTTAGTTTCACTAAAACTAAATTTATGTTTTTTTTGGATTTCGTGTTTAGAAAGGGCAGTGGGATTCCTTTTATCATATTTATGAGAGTTAATTCTCGAACCTAAATATTGGCTGGTTTGTCCAATATAAACTCCAGCGCAATCTCCACACGGGATCTCATATATAACATTGCTTTTTTTCATTTTAGGTGTCTTGGTTTTTAGAGAAGTGAAATTTTGATTTAATAAATGGAAGCCTTTGTGTGCAACATTTATATTATATTTGTTAAATAGATGTTTAAGTTGCTCAGATAAACCTTTTATGTATGGTAGTGTTAAATAGTTATTAGTTTTGTTTGTGTTGGCTTTTGAGTTGTTCGTTTTATTGTAAAATTTATTAATTCTTTGTTTAAATACTTTATTTACTAATTGTTGGGGATATTTATTTTCGAAAAGAACTTGTTTGGCTTTATTAATTGAGTTTTCCCTAAACTCGACATCTGATAGCTGAATTGCCCTATCGGCTAATGCTATAATAACTGATTTTTTTTGAGAAAGTGGATGTTGGGAATTATAGTTGGTATACCTTGAGGACCAAGTCTTTTTTGTGTACCATTCTGTTCTGATGGTATCCTTTGTTTTATGTAAGGTGACATCTAAAAAGTTTATTTGATTTTGTTTTTCGACTTCGATGGTCAATTGCAATTTATCGTGATAGCTATTAAATTTATTTAGAGTTTGATCTGCATTATTTTACGGAATCGCAGCAATGCAATCATCAACATAACGGTAAAAAAAGGGTAAATTAAAATTTAGCTGCGGTATTATGGTTTCTTCTAAATCCTCTAAAACTAATTGGGCAATTGCGCTTGAAATACTTGAACCCATGGCACAACCATCAAGTTGTTTAAAGATATCATCCTTGTAAAGGAAATATGTTGAGTTTAGAGTTAATTCTACGGCTTTTAGGAATTCGTTTAACGGCAAATCAGTATATTTTTTAATTTCATTCCACTTTTTTTCGATAATGTTAGTTGCAAGATTTATAGGAATATTTGTATAAAGAGATATAACGTCTAAAGAGATTAGTATGTGGTCATCTGGCAACTTGATATCTTTAATTTTGTTTTTAAAGTCAAATGAATCTTTAATATAGTAGTTGTTTTTATTTATAATATTTGATAGAATGTTTTTTAAAAATTTTGATAAAGAGTTTAAAGTGGACTGAATACATGATACTATAGGTCGTAGAGGTATACCCTCTTTATGGAGTTTTGGTAATCCGTAAATTTTTGGTGCAATTGCATTATTTATTTTTAGTTTTTTGGCAGTATCTGGGGAAATATATCCTTTTTTATCCCATTGGTCTATTAGTTCGTTGTTTTGTTTTTGTAACTGTTTGGTTGGGTCATTTTTTATTTTTAGGTAAGTTGTGTTGTCTTTAAGGAGGTTGTTCATTTTGGTATCATAATTATGCGTGTCCATAATAACTGTTTTATTTGATTTGTCTGGCTTCAATACGATTAAATTTGGGTTTTGTTTAAGAAACGTTTGAGTTTTTTTTATATTTTTAGTTAGAGTTTTATTTTTATTTTCAAAGATATTTTTATTTTTATAGTTTGTTAATATATTGCATGTTTTTGTTCTTATTTCATCCTTAGTGGTATTGCTTAATTTAGTAATAGAATTTTCAACGTTACATATGATATCATTTATTGGTATTTGATTGGAATTTTCTAACGGTGCTGCAAAGCTTAGGCCCCAACTTTGCAGCACCGTTAGAAAATTCCAATCAAATACCAATAAATGATATCATATGTAACGTTGAAAATTCTATTACTAAATTAAGCAATACCACTAAGGATGAAATAAGAACAAAAACATGCAATATATTAACAAACTATAAAAATAAAAATATCTTTGAAAATAAAAATAAAACTCTAACTAAAAATATAAAAAAAACTCAAACGTTTCTTAAGCAAAACCCAAATTTAATCGTATTGAAGCCAGACAAATCAAATAAAACAGTTATTATGGACACGCATAATTATGATACCAAAATGAACAACCTCCTTAAAGACAACACAACTTACCTAAAAATAAAAAATGACCCAACCAAACAGTTACAAAAACAAAACAACGAACTAATAGACCAATGGGATAAAAAAGGATATATTTCCCCAGATACTGCCAAAAAACTAAAAATAAATAATGCAATTGCACCAAAAATTTACGGATTACCAAAACTCCATAAAGAGGGTATACCTCTACGACCTATAGTATCATGTATTCAGTCCCCTTTAAACTCTTTATCAAAATTTTTAAAAAACATTCTATCAAATATTATAAATAAAAACAACTACTATATTAAAGATTCATTTGACTTTAAAAACAAAATTAAAGATATCAAGTTGCCAGATGACCACATACTAATCTCTTTAGACGTTATATCTCTTTATACAAATATTCCTATAAATCTTGCAACTAACATTATCGAAAAAAAGTGGAATGAAATTAAAAAATATACTGATTTGCCGTTAAACGAATTCCTAAAAGCCGTAGAATTAACTCTAAACTCAACATATTTCCTTTACAAGGATGATATCTTTAAACAACTTGATGGTTGTGCCATGGGTTCAAGTATTTCAAGCGCAATTGCCCAATTAGTTTTAGAGGATTTAGAAGAAACCATAATACCACAGCTAAATTTTAATTTACCCTTTTTTTACCGTTATGTTGATGATTGCATTGCTGCGATTCCGCAAAATAATGCAGATCAAACTCTAAATAAATTTAATAGCTATCACGATAAATTGCAATTGACCATCGAAGTCGAAAAACAAAATCAAATAAACTTTTTAGATGTCACCTTACATAAAACAAAGGATACCATCAGAACAGAATGGTACACAAAAAAGACTTGGTCCTCAAGGTATACCAACTATAATTCCCAACATCCACTTTCTCAAAAAAAATCAGTTATTATAGCATTAGCCGATAGGGCAATTCAGCTATCAGATGTCGAGTTTAGGGAAAACTCAATTAATAAAGCCAAACAAGTTCTTTTCGAAAATAAATATCCCCAACAATTAGTAAATAAAGTATTTAAACAAAGAATTAATAAATTTTACAATAAAACGAACAACTCAAAAGCCAACACAAACAAAACTAATAACTATTTAACACTACCATACATAAAAGGTTTATCTGAGCAACTTAAACATCTATTTAACAAATATAATATAAATGTTGCACACAAAGGCTTCCATTAAATCAAAATTTCACTTCTCTAAAAACCAAGACACCTAAAATGAAAAAAAGCAATGTTATATATGAGATCCCGTGTGGAGATTGCGCTGGAGTTTATATTGGACAAACCAGCCAATATTTAGGTTCGAGAATTAACTCTCATAAATATGATAAAAGGAATCCCACTGCCCTTTCTAAACACGAAATCCAAAAAAAACATAAATTTAGTTTTAGTGAAACTAAAATTCTAAAAACCGAAAACAACAAACGCAAGCGGGAAATTTACGAGTCTATTGAAATTAAGAAAAATAAAAACTCAGTAAACGACAAAAAAGATATCAACCTTGTAAGCAAAATTTATTTTGACATTATTTAATTATTTTCTCACATACATTTGAAAAACTTAAAAATAATAATCTTAGACAAAATAAAATTACTTTCTGAACCGCCCGGTAAAAACTTAAAAAATGTCAAAAAACAAAAAAATCATAACATCCTACCTATCACACGTATCTGCTCTTCAGTCAATAACTGTTCGTCGTCCTTCATATGTTTAGTGTTAAAAATGTTTGTCCAAATAACGCGATCAGCGTCGTGTCTTTTGTGATTTTAAACACCTTTGGATAATTTAATTACGTTTCATGGTAAGTCTGTCTTGTTTTACTAAAGTGTGTAGGTTCTCTAATTTAAATTATTTTAGAAAGTATTTTTGAGAAAGGCACGGAGCCACCTGCCGAAACGTCAAATTTTAAAATGAATAGATGACTAATAATTTTTGAGAATTGTTTTAATGCTATGAACTTATAACCCAAGAAAAATCTAGTAACTATATATATATATATATACATATATATATTTATATATATATATATATATGCATATATATACATATATATATATATATATATATATATATATATATATATATATATATATACACATATATATATATATATATACATATATATATATATATATATATATATATATATATATATATATATATATATATATATATATATATATATATATATATATATATATATATATATATATATATATATATATATACATATATATATATATATATATATATATATATATATATATATATATATATATATATATATATATATATATATATATATATATATATATATATATATATATATATATATATATATATATATATATATATATATATATATATATATATATATATATATATATATATATATATATATATATATATATATATATATATATATATATATATATATATATATATATATATATATATATATATATATATATATATATATATATATATATATATATATATATATATATATATATATATATATATATATATATATATATATATATATATATATATATATATATATATATATATATATATATATATATATATATATATATATATATATATATATATATATATATATATATATATATATATATATATATATATATATATATATATATATATATATATATATATATATATATATATATATATATATATATATATATATATATATATATATATATATATATATATATATATATATATATATATATATATATATATATATATATATATATATATATATATATATATATATATATATATGGTTTATGTAGCATAGAGTCCTACACATTTCAGTGTCCTCCGTATGAATATTTAAACCAGACCTATCATCATTGGTGGATAGGAAGGACTACAGTAGTCCAGTCTAGTCTAGGTCGCCAAAGTTTGAAATTATCTCTCATTCTACAAATGTGCAATACCGTTTGATTAAAATGTTTATATATTATAGTTTTTTTACTCCTAAAATAAAACCTTCTAAGACAAAAATTAAATTAATTTATAATATTTATTTATTTTAAAAATCTGGACAAACGAAATTGTGAACAAACAGAAAAAGCGACAAACACGAAGAGATATTTCGCCAAGTACTTAAGAAATCATGGTTCTTGGGATCCGACGTTTCGCCTTCGATTGCACGAGGCATTCACTTCACGAGATCGGAACACTGAATGAGCTCGAAGAGACCCAGGCCGGCTATTTATAGTCGACCTGTGTTTACCGAAGCGTGACTCGGTGTAACGATCGGTTTGCACGTATGATGTAGACTGAAGCCCATATCTCTATTAAAATTGTTAGAATGCTTATAAATTTTAATAGATTCTCTAATTTTGCGTTTATAGAGTCCCGAAACCGATGCAAGAACTTTGGTTTCTTTTACGTTTATGACATGCCCAGTAGAATGTGGAGATACAGCAGATTGTACAATTTGTTTCTTTCTGATACATCGTTCATGTTCCTTAAGCCTAGTCGATATGGATCGTCCAGTTTCTCCAATATAAACGTCACCACAGGAACAAAGAATTGCATATACTCCTTCCGTTTGAAAAGGAATAATGTCCTTTGGAGATCTCAAACATTGTCCAATTTTCTTGCGTGTGTTGAAGATTGTACGTATGTTGGACCGGCGAAGTAACCTTGTAATTTTGCCTATGGTTCCGTGTATAAATGGAAGAACTACATTTCTTATCGGTAATTCCTTATTAATATCATTTCGTGAAGTAGGATTATTATATTTTCTAATTGATCGTCTAATATCATGAGTGCAATATCCATTCCCTCTTAAAGCTTGAGTCAGTTTCTCTGTTTCCTATTGTAAAGAATTTTGGTCACAAATCGCGAGAGCTCTGTAAACCAATGAATTAATGACTGACTGCTGGATGATGATGGGAATTTGCATTTAAGTACCTGTTCGTATGCGTTGGTTTTCTATATACAGAATGTCCTAAGGAACCATCCCCTTTCCTTTGTACAAGAAACATCTAGAAAGGGAATCGCGCCTTCTGATTCAATTTCCATTGTAAATTTTATGTTAGCATGTTGTTGATTTAGATGATCAAGAAACCCAGGGAGGTTTTCTGGACCATGTGGCCATATTACAAAAGTGTCATCTACATATCTGAACCATGATTTTCGTTTTAGTGGAGACGACTCTAAGGCTTCCTCCTCAAAAGCCTCCATGAAGATATTGGCTACCACCGGTGACAGTGGATATCCCATGGCTGCTCCTGAAGTATGCTCATAGAAGGTTCCTTGAAAGACAAAATACGTTGATGTAAGACATTATTCAATTAGATCTAAAAATGAATTGTCAATACTATTATGGTGAAATAAGTCTGATATTATGGAAATTGAATCATTTATAGGCACATTCAAATACAGCGATTCTATATCGAAACTGACTAAGATATCTTTGGGATCTAATTGGATTGATTTAAGTCTTTCTACAAAATGCGTAGTTTCTAATATATGAATGTGTTTTTCCTGTAAAATTATTAAGAATATTTGAAAGATATTTACCAATTTTGTAAGTAGGAGATCCTATTGCACTGACGATAGGTCGAAGTGGACATTAACCTTAAGTATTTTATATATAATAGCAGAAATATATAATTTCTGCAGGTGCAAAACGGCCTAAAAGAAGAATTGCTTTCGATTATGTCACAGGGTACCCTCCTGCGATCATGATTTCTGGGCCTCTACCCTCATCAGGCAGGCTTGTACCCAGGGAGATCTGAAATAACAGATTGCTCGATATGACAAAATCGAAAACGAAACGTCTATTATACTGAAACAGTACTACAAGTTAAATGTAACATTTAGCACCACCTATCGGGGCTCCGGTGATTTCCGGCTGCAAACCCGTAGGTAATTTAAAAAGCATGCACTAGCACCATCATGCGGAGAGTAGATAATAATAATAAAAATCCATATAAAAAAAGTAAAAATATCTAGTATTACAGACTGACTGATCTTAGTTGGTCTCTAAATTGTGTCAAGAGGAGTTTTTTGTGCAGAGTGTAAATTCGAAGGGTTTGTGTCATAGAAATTAATGGTTTAGAAATATTGACCATCATCAAGTAACATAAAGCTATTTAATGTAAAATTTTATATGTTTATTCTTTAATCCGAAATCGTTTTTACAAATAATGTTTTTCAAATAATCAGACTGAATTAAAATGTGCGTTTGGAGATTATATATAACCTTTTAAATTACTCTAGAGCAAGGGTGCTCAAACTTGAACTGCTAGCGATCTACCTCAATATTTTTAGACTGCTTACGATCGACTCTGAGAGGCTGCAAGTATGTGTGATGTAGGGTTGTCGTACATACACGATACATACACCCTACCTACCATCCTACCTACCTAGGTAGGGTGTACCGTAGCATATATAGATATTAGTTTTCCTCTTAATATACATTATTTTAGTCAAGGTTTGGGTTAGGTTTAGTTAGGTTCTTCTCTACAATATCAATGAAAAAACTCATAGTTATTCAAAATTGCGAGTTTATTGGTTGTTACAAAACAAAAGAGTTACATATGGTGTTAAACTTAACTAAGGAGTGACTTTGGATGTTGAAGCGTGGCTCTGCATGTCCTCAGTGTACTTTTCATAAGATGGTACGTAACCACTGAGTGCTAATCGCAAGCATGATGACATATGATCGTCAGTTAGTCGACTGCGATATTTTGAATTAATTATCTTCATTTCAGAAAATGCAGACTCGCACAATTAAGTTGCCGCAAACATTGCTGTCAGTTGAAGGGCGATTTGCCTTAGATTCGGATATTTATCTTCAGATATCACCAGAAACTTGTATCAGATGCTGTAGCTTTGAGATATATATCTGATATAATCTGCACCAACTCATTTTCAACAGAACATGAGTTCATATTAAACTGACTTGCTATTTCAGTAGCTAATTCCTCAATGTTTTTACATGAAAAAGGATAACTCATAAATGATGCTACATTTGCCATTTTACTACAATCATAAAAACGCATTTCGAATTGTCCCAAAATATTTGATAATTCAGCCTCATACGTATCATAATTCAACTGAGGAATCCTTGCTTTCAAAGACGGAAAATGTTTCAGATCCTTTCTTTTCAGTTGATTTATCATAAGTTGCAATTTACTTTTGAATGCGTTTACTGCGCTAATCATCTCAATAACAGTTTTTCCTTTACCTTGAAGCTCCAAGTTAATGGTGTTTAAATGCATTGTGATGTCAGTCAAAAATGCCAAATCAGTCAGCCATTTTTCAACAATCTTTCAACATCTGAGTGTCATCACCTCTTTCGTCTAGAAAAGCTGTTATTTCGGGCAATAATTCTTGAAACCTTTCTAGGAATTTTCCGCGACTCAAGCACCTGACGTCCGTGTGAAGAACTAAATCAGTGTGTTCATCTTCCAACTGCAACTTAAAGAGCCGCCGTTGCAAGCTACGTGCACGGATGGAATTCACAATTTTTGTTGCAATGCCCATAATTTCCTCCGTGTTTAAAACTTTTGAACACAAAACTTGTTGATGTATAATGCAATGGATTGAAAAAAATGAAGGGAAATCTTCATTAGCTCGACACAATGCCACAAAACCGTTTTTGTTTCCAATCATTGCTAGTTCTCCATCGGTTGTAATGCACACTAATTTATATATTGGTAGCTTGTAGTTTTTTACAAAATTGAAGAAAACGTCATATAGGAATGATTGTCAAAAATTCTTCCTTAGCCAACATGTCATTGAATACCATCCGAATAAAAATACACAGCTGGGCAGTGTCTGTCATATCGGTGGATTCGTCGAACTGTAAAGAAAAGTATGTACATTCCATGATATCATTTTTTTGTTTATCTGCCATGTCCTGACTCATGACTTCAATACGCCTTGTCACAGTCGGACGAGATAACTGAAGTTGTCTAATAGCAGACATGATTTCTGTTTTATTTTTAAAATCTCCAAATAAAGTCTATCCCGCTTCAATAAATGCTTCCTTTACAACCGATCCACCTTGGAAAGGTTTCTTGTGTTTCGACAATATATGAGATATTTTAAATGACGCTATCGTAGCAGCTTTTGATTGTTTGGCTGGTCTTGTGAACATGGTTTGTTCTTTTTTCAAACAAGATGTAAAATCACGTACTTTTCGTTTTCTTAATTCACTCTGTGGCGGAAAATCCTTTTCATAGTTTTTATGAACCGTTTTATGATGCCTCTCTAAGTTACCACGCTTAGGTATTGCAACTGACGCATGACAAATAAGACAAATGCACTTATCCTTCACCATACAAAACAAAAATTCTTTCTCCCAACCGTTATTAAAATGATACGTTTTAGATTTCTTCGCTGCGCTCATTTTGTACTATTTAATAATAAACTTTGTATCGACGTAGTATTGGCTTCAAGTTGCAATTCAGAATGACTCCAATTCCTGCAGGAGCAACATTTATATCGGCGTGAACGAAAGTCTCGAATGTTCCCGTCAAACGCGGCGCCCGAAATTTCTACAAAAGCGGCGAGAATAAAAAACGCGGCTTTTCTTTGACAAGTACCGCGCGTTCCTTTGATAAAGCCGCCTTTTGCCGCTAGCAGAGTGTTATTTTATTACGTAATAAATTTTTGTAGTTTAGGTAAGTACCTACTTATTAAAAAAAAATTTCTTCTCGAGATCTACTCAAAAAGCACTCGCGATCGACCGTTTGAGCACCCCTGCTCTAGAGGGAGTTGCTTTAGTAAAATAAATTACGTTACGAGTAATATTCTATATTTAATATAAAAAATATATTTAATTCCTAGTTTGTTAATGTCTTAATATGGTTAGTGTAGGTTTGTGTTTATTTTTGTTTAGACTGCATATTTTAGATAAATTTAAGAATATTTTGCGATTACAATAATATTGATATTTTAATTCGTAATTTGTTTTCTAATAGCAGATAATCTGATAAAGTAATTTTTTTTCACGAACTTGTTCTCTCCGGTCTATTTTCATCAAAGCACAGGCGTTTATTTTATGCAAATTTCAAATTTTAAAATAAGCTTAAAAAATAGAAAACTGACTGAAAACTTAATGAACCTCGAGAACCTTTCTCTTCGATCTAACGGTCCTACTTGTTAGGGATAGGGAGTTTGATTTTGAGAGTTCATGAAAAACTGCGTTCTGTTTGTATAGGACTTAATATAATTACTTATTCATATGTGCATAATGTTGTCTTGTCTTTATTTTCTATGATTCGCGAGAACCAAGACAGTGAATTTTTGTAGTATATAAAACTTTATAGCTGTATCGGTATGACATTTGGAATAATTTACATATTATTTAGGAGTCCTGACGATTTTCTGTTTCCCGAACTACTTTTTAAAATCACATTGACCATTTTTGATAACAAAAACCGGATGTCTAGGCTTGTTTTAAAACTATTGTCTCTTCCATTTTTTTGATATCTCGCATGGTTTAGAAGGTACTTTGGCGATCACAGGAACAACAAGAAGAAGCTACTTTGCCAACTAGCTTTTCTCCTTAGATGC
The DNA here is from genome assembly GCA_030620095.1 of Kuschelorhynchus macadamiae. Lineage (NCBI taxonomy): Eukaryota > Metazoa > Arthropoda > Insecta > Coleoptera > Curculionidae > Kuschelorhynchus > Kuschelorhynchus macadamiae. Next base: position 40,850 of record JAUTXW010001204.1, on the reverse strand, counting down.
CGAGATGAAGACGTAGTACCAAAATCTCTATAGATGAAACACCACATAACATCAAAAAGTGCAAGGAACATCTACAAACGAGCCAGTATGGCATTGGTAAGAGAAAGGATACAAGCTACACGACGTGATTTGGATATAAACGCTCGTAAGTTATTAAATATTCATTTCAAATTAGCTTTTATACTTGAATATGAAACATTTAGAATTCTCGATAACATTACCAATGCGCAAGCAGAAAGGATACATCAAGCAGTTACAATTAAGCAACAGAAAAAGTTCGAAGAACTGCTAGACAGCCGAAAACCACTAAAACCGCCACAGGACACCGTTATAAATTTATCTTCCAAAATCCTTACTGAAGCAGAACAATCCGTCCTATCTAAAGGTCAAAACTTCGCCATTACACCAAAAGACATACCCGTTGAAGATATAGTGTCACCCGTTGAAGCGACAATTAGAAGACTTCCAGCAGAAGAAGCTGACGCAATAAGGTATGAAACAGCGAAGATCATCAAAAATTCTAACCCGCCTAAGTCGAATCTATCAGCTGCGGAAAGAACGGCAATAAAAACATTAAACAACAATACAGACATTTTTGTCCTTCCGGCGGACAAGGGAAATGCCATTGTCATGGACAAAACAGATTACGTGAATAAAAAACTACTTTTGGACGACAACATCTACAGAGTGACGCAAGCAGACCCGACCAATAAAATTGAAAGACGGATAACCAACCTTATAAATGCATCCAACCTACCAGCAGAGGAGAAGAAGATGTTAAGGCCAAGCAGCTCAAGGATTCCGCGGTTCTACGGACCACCTAAAATACATAAGATAATAAAAATCGATAAAAATGCGCTCTCACACATCTTTATCAAAAGTTCTTGGCCGGAAAAGATATATGTATAATAGCAGAAATATATAATTTCTGCAGGTGCAAAACGGCCTAAAAGAAGAATTGCTTTCGATTATGTCACAGGGTACCCTCCTGCGATCATGATTTCTGGGCCTCTACCCTCATCAGGCAGGCTTGTACCCAGGGAGATCTGAAATAACAGATTGCTCGATATGACAAAATCGAAAACGAAACGTCTATCATACTGAAACAGTACTACAAGTTAAATGTAACATTTAGCACCACCTATCGGGGCTCCGGTGATTTCCGGCTGAAACCCGTAGGTAATTTAAAAAGCATGCACTAGCACCATCATGCGGACAGTAGATAATAAAAATCGATAAAAAAGCCGGAAATCACCGGAGCCCCGACAGGTGGTGCTAAATGTTACATTTAACTTGTTTGTTTCAGTATGATAGACGTTTTGTTTTCGATTTTGTCATATCGAGCAATCTGTTATTTCAGATCTCCCTGGGTACAAGCCTGCCTGATGAGGGTAGAGGCCCAGGAATCATGATCGCAGGAGGGTACCCTGTGACATAATCGAAAGCAATTCTTCTTTTAGGCCGTTTTGCACCTGCAGAAATTATATATTTCTGCTATTATACATATATCTTTTCCGGTCAAGAACTTTTGATAAAGATGTGTGAGAGCGCATTTTTATCGATTTTTATTATCTTATGTATTTTAGGTGGTCCGTAGAACCGCGGAATCCTTGAGCTGCTTGGCCTTAACATCTTCTTCTCCTCTGTTGGTAGGTTGGATGCATTTATAAGGTTGGTTATCCGTCTTTCAATTTTATTGGTCGGGTCTGCTTGGATCACTCTGTAGATGTTGTCGTCCAAAAGTAGTTTTTTATTCACGTAATCTGTTTTGTCCATGACAATGGCATTTCCCTTGTCCGCCGGAAGGACAAAAATGTCTGTATTGTTGTTTAATGTTTTTATTGCCGTTCTTTCCGCAGCTGATAGATTCGACTTAGGCCGGTTAGAATTTTTGATGATCTTCGCTGTTTCATACCTTATTGTGTCAGCTTCTTCTGCTGGAAGTCTTCTAATTGTCGCTTCAACGGATGACACTATATCTTCAACGGGTATGTCTTTTGGTGTAATGGCGAAGTTTTGACCTTTAGATAAGACGGATTGTTCTGCTTCAGTAAGGATTTTGGAAGATAAATTTATAACGGTGTCCTGTGGCGGTTTTAGTGGTTTTCGGCTGTCTAGCAGTTCTTCGAACTTTTTCTGTTGCTTAATTGTAACTGCTTGATGTATCCTTTCTGCTTGCGCATTGGTAATGTTATCGAGAATTCTAAATGTTTCATATTCAAGTATAAAAGCTAATTTGAAATGAATATTTAATAACTTACGAGCGTTTATATCCAAATCACGTCGAGTAGCTTGTATCCTTTCTCTTACCAATGCCATACTGGCTCGTTTGTAGATGTTCCTTGCACTTTTTGATGTTATGTGGTGTTTCATCTATAGAGATTTTGGTACTACGTCTTCATCTCGGTATCTAAGGAGAAAAGCTAGTTGGCAAAGTAGCTTCTTCTTGTTGTTCCTGTGATCGCCAAAGTACCTTCTAAACCATGCGAGATATCAAAAAAATGGAAGAGACAATAGTTTTAAAATAAGCCTAGACATCCGGTTTTTGTTATCAAAAATGGTCAATGTGATTGTAAAAAGTAGTTCGGGAAACAGAAAATCGTCAGGACTCCTAAATAATATGTAAATTATTCCAAATGTAATACCGATACAGCTATAAAGTTTTATATACTACAAAAATTCACTGTCTTGGTTCTCGCGAATCATAGAAAATAAAGACAAGACAACATTAAGCACATATGAATAAGTAATTATATTAAGTCCTATACAAACAGAACGCAGTTTTTCATGAACTCTCAAAATCAAACTCCCTATCCCTAACAAGTAGGACCGTTAGATCGAAGAGAAAGGTTCTCGAGGTTCATTAAGTTTTCAGTCAGTTTTCTATTTTTTAAACTAATTTTCAAATTTGAAATTTGCATAAAATAAACGCCTGTGCTTTGATGAAAATAGACCGGAGAGAACAAGTTCGTGATAAAAAATTACTTTATCAGATTATCTGCTTCTTGTTGTTCCTGTGATCGCCAAAGTACCTTCTAAACCATGCGAGATATCAAAAAAATGGAAGAGACAATAGTTTTAAAATAAGCCTAGACATCCGGTTTTTGTTATCAAAAATGGTCAATGTGATTGTAAAAAGTAGTTCGGGAAACAGAAAATCGTCAGGACTCCTAAATAATATGTAAATTATTCCAAATGTAATACCGATACAGCTATAAAGTTTTATATACTACAAAAATTCACTGTCTTGGTTCTCGCGAATCATAGAAAATAAAGACAAGACAACATTATGCACATATGAATAAGTAATTATATTAAGTCCTATACAAACAGAACGCAGTTTTTCATGAACTCTCAAAATCAAACTCCCTATCCCTAACAAGTAGGACCGTTAGATCGAAGAGAAAGGTTCTCGAGGTTCATTAAGTTTTCAGTCAGTTTTCTATTTTTTAAGCTAATTTTCAAATTTGAAATTTGCATAAAATAAACGCCTGTGCTTTGATGAAAATAGACCGGAGAGAACAAGTTCGTGAAAAAAAATTACTTTATCAGATTATCTGCTATTAGAAAACAAATTACGAATTAAAATATCAATATTATTGTAATCGCAAAATATTCTTAAATTTATCTAAAATATGCAGTCTAAACAAAAATAAACACAAACCTACACTAACCATATTAAGACATTAACAAACTAGGAATTAAATATATTTTTTATATTAAATATAGAATATTACTCGTAACGTAATTTATTTTACTAAAGCAACTCTAGAGCAGGGGTGCTCAAACGGTCGATCGCGAGTGCTTTTTGAGTAGATCTCGAGAAGAAATTTTTTTTTAATAAGTAGGTACTTACCTAAACTACAAAAATTTATTACGTAATAAAATAACACTCTGCTAGCGGCAAAAGGCGGCTTTATCAAAGGAACGCGCGGTACTTGTCAAAGAAAAGCCGCGTTTTTTATTCTCGCCGCTTTTCTAGAAATTTCGGGCGCCGCGTTTGACGGGAACATTCGAGACTTTCGTTCACACCGATATAAATGTTGCTCCTGCAGGAATTGGAGTCATTCTGAATTGCAACTTGAAGGCAATACTACGTCGATACAAAGTTTATTATTAAATAGTACAAAATGAGCGCAGCGAAGAAATCTAAAACGTATCATTTTAATAACGGTTGGGAGAAAGAATTTTTGTTTTGTATGGTGAAGGATAAGTGCATTTGTCTTATTTGTCATGCGTCAGTTGCAATACCTAAGCGTGGTAACTTAGAGAGGCATCATAAAACGGTTCATAAAAACTATGAAAAGGATTTTCCGCCACAGAGTGAATTAAGAAAACGAAAAGTACGTGATTTTACATCTTGTTTGAAAAAAGAACAAACCATGTTCACAAGACCAGCCAAACAATCAAAAGCTGCTACGATCGGGTCATTTAAAATATCTCATATATTGTCGAAACACAAGAAACCTTTCCAAGATGGATCGGTTGTAAAGGAAGCATTTATTGAAGCGGGAGAGACTTTATTTGGAGATTTTAAAAATAAAACAGAAATCATGTCTGCTATTAGACAACTTCAGTTATCTCGTCCGACTGTGACAAGGCGTATTGAAGTCATGAGTCAGGACATGGCAGATAAACAAAAAAATGATATCAGGGAATGTACATACTTTTCTTTACAGTTCGACGAATCCACCGATATGACAGACACTGCCCAGCTGTGTATTTTTATTCGGATGGTATTCAATGACATGTTGGCTAAGGAAGAATTTTTGACAATCATTCCTATTTGACGTTTTCTTCAATTTTGTAAAAAACTACAAGCTACCAATATATAAATTAGTGTGCATTACAACCGATGGAGCACTAGCAATAATTGGAAACAAAAACGGTTTTGTGGCATTGTGTCGAGCTAATGAAGATTTCCCTTCATTTTTTTCAATCCATTGCATTATACATCAACAAGTTTTGTGTTCAAAAGTTTTAAACACGGAGGAAATTATGGGCATTGCAACAAAAATTGTGAATTCCATCCGTGCACGTAGCTTGCAACGGCGGCTCTTTAAGTTGCAGTTGGAAGATGAACACACTGATTTAGTTCTTCACACGGACGTCAGGTGCTTGAGTCGCGGAAAATTCCTAGAAAGGTTTCAAGAATTATTGCCCGAAATAACAGCTTTTCTAGACGAAAGAGGTGATGACACTCAGATGTTGAAAAACGAAAAATGGCTCACTGATTTGGCATTTTTGACTGACATCACAATGCACTTAAACACCATTAACTTGGAGCTTCAAGGTAAAGGAAAAACTGTTATTGAGATGATTAGCGCAGTAAACGCATTCAAAAGTAAATTGCAACTTATGATAAATCAACTGAAAAGAAAGGATCTGAAACATTTTCCGTCTTTGAAAGCAAGGATTCCTCAGTTGAATTATGATACGTATGAGGCTGAATTATCAAATATTTTGGGACAATTCGAAATGCGTTTTTATGATTGTAGTAAAATGGCAAATGTAGCATCATTTATGAGTTATCCTTTTTCATGTAAAAACATTGAGGAATTAGCTACTGAAATAGCAAGTCAGTTTAATATGAACTCATGTTCTGTTGAAAATGAGTTGGTGCAAATTATATCAGATATATATCTCAAAGCTACAGCATCTGATACAAGTTTCTGGTGATATCTTAAGATAAATATCCGAATCTAAGGCAAATCGCCCTTCAACTGACAGCAATGTTTGCGGCAACTTAATTGTGCGAGTCTGCATTTTCTGAAATGAAGATAATTAAGTCAAAATATCGCAATTGACTAACTGACGATCATATGTCATCATGCTTGCGATTAGCACTCAGTGGTTACGTACCATCTTATGAAAAGTACACTGAGGACATGCAGAGCCACGCTTCAACATCCAAAGTCACTCCTTAGTTAAGTTTAACACCATATGTAACTCTTTTGTTTTGTAACAACCAATAAACTCGCAATTTTGAATAACTATGAGTTTTTTCATTGATATTGTAGAGAAGAACCTAACTAAACCTAACCCAAACCTTGACTAAAATAATGTATATTATGAGGAAAACTAATATCTATATATGCTACGGTACACCCTACCTAGGTAGGTAGGAAGGTAGGTAGGGTGTATGTACGACAACCCTACATCACACATACTTGCAGCCTCTCAGAGTCGATCGTAAGCAGTCTAAAAATATTGAGGTAGATCGCTAGCAGTTCAAGTTTGAGCACCCCTGCTCTAGAGTAATTTAAAAGGTTATATATAATCTCCAAACGCACATTTTAATTCAGTCTAATTATTTGAAAAACATTATTTGTAAAAACGATTTCGGATTAAAGAATAAACATATAAAATTTTAGATTAAATAGCTTTATGTTACTTGATGATGGTCAATATTTCTAAACCATTAATTTCTATGACACAAACCCATCGAATTTACACTCTGCACAAAAAACTCCCTTGATACAATTTAGAGACCAACTAAGATCAGTCAGTCTGTAATACCAGATATTTTTACTTTTTTTATATGGATTTTCGGCAAAAACATAGTTTAGTTTCGTGGCGCCTTTCTATTGTAAAACCTAAAGCATACACTTTTTATCATCCAAATCCTCAAAATTTTTAAATAATTTTTTATTATATCAAAAAACACTAGTGGGCAGATCAAATAACGAAAGAAGCAAATTATTAAATTATTTATAAATTATTATATTATTTTAATAAACGTTATTTTGCATCCTTTGTAACGTCAAAAAGAGTTTTTTAAGAATCTATAATACAATACCCGTAATTAGCATAAAATTAAGATAAATTAAAGCTCCAATTTTTAGAATTAATTTAAATTGTACGACATTTCGTTTAACATTTGTCTTTTCTTAATAATATTTTCCATTCAATTATTATAAGCACATTACTTAGATTTCTAATATCGGATAATATATTATAAGATTCCCATACAAATTCCCACACGAAGCACGAAAGAAAAAGATCGTTTTCATTTAAAATGTTTCCCGCTTACCTGCTCTATACAGCTGACGAGTAGGCAAAGGCAATAGTGTGACGTTATAAAAATATCCAACCATATTACAGGGATTATGAAAAAGTTATTCTACAGAAGCCAAGTAAAATCTTGAGATGTATTTAAAAAGGGATTTCTTCGTTTAAAAATTTCGGGTAAAGCTAATAGGATTCGTAAAAATTCAGAATTCAGAAGAAATGTTTCGAGACTTTTCCGGTTCGATCTACCCGAGCTTGGCAAATTATTTGCAAATTCAGAATATTTCCCGATATAAACGTCAAGACAGCTGACACTAAAACATACATATATACATAATTTTGATGAAAATGTATTAAAAAATGCCACAAAAAGAATCTGGGCTGCCTGTGAAGTGTAACACTGATTTTGCACACTGAAGTGCTCCTATAAAAAGTCTCAGTGCGGCTAAAAGTGACATCAATGTGTGAATTTAATATAATCAAGAAGGTATTCCTTCCGTTAACCAGTTAAATTGTAAAAACAGAGTGCAAAGTGTTATACTGGGTAAAATAATATCTATCTGTAATTATCAAAAACTTGAGCCAGGTACAGTTTGCATATGACACTGATGGTCAGTTTACCAACGATGTATTATATTCAAAACTGCTGAAGGCAATACGCACCACAGCTGAAAATCGGAAAATGTTGCTCGCTCTGGAAAGTGAGTCAAACAAAGAGGTTGGTGGCATTGGAAAATTATTGCTCTCAACTCGAAAATAAACACATAGAACTTGACAGCAAAGTTCGCAGGAAAAAGATTATTATTTTTAAGTTACACTATAAAGGTGGGGAAAATCCAAGTCTGCTTTAGTTTGTCACTGATTTTTTTTCTGAGTCAATTCATTCTGGAATCCGACATTTACTGTCTTTATAAACTGAGAAAGCAAAATTTTTAATGACACGTCAATTAAAGTAGAATTTGTACTTTACATCAAAAAAGAACTAATGCTGAAGACTGCTCCTTTGTTAAAGGGCACTAATCCTTGACGAACATCTAAAATTAGCGAGAAATAAAAAGCTAGCGGCTAAGTAAATATGTCAAATCAGACTATTGGCGAATAGCAAAATATATCCGGTTGAACAAACAAAAAAGCCAGTACAGGCGAAGCAACTGAAGCAACTGATACAAATAATTTAGTGAACAACGTTGAACATCCACAAGAATCAAATAGCGTGCCGCCCAAATCCACGTGTGAAAAAGGAATTGACTCTTTACACGTTTAGAATGAAGACGCAGAAATTCATAATGGTAATAATTAAATAGTAAGTAAACACTAAAATTTCAAGTGGGTGCTCTGAACTGCAAATAAGTGAATCTCTCGAGAATACAAAAAAGAGACAGATTGAAAAAATAAGTGAAAAGGAAAGTACTACTCCATCCTCCCAGCTTAAAATTAAAAAAACAAAAATACCTGTAACCACACGCCCGGGAAATAAAAAAACTCAGCAGTGTAGTTTTTAGTTTCCCCTACAGAATTATTTCTATTTAAAAAATAACTTTATATTGTCCATACTATTCTGACTGCTTAGAGCATTTTTGTGGGTTAAATTAAATGTAGATAATAAACCTTATATTTTTGCCATTTTTATAAGACACCTAAAACAAAATTTTCCGATTTTCTAAACCCTTTTTTGAAGACATTATAAAATACATCATATCTGAATATTCCGAAATTTTCTCTGTAGGTGGCATAAATGTGAACTTCCTTAATGTAAATAGTACTATGGTCGCAAACGTTTTACCAATTTTAGAACCCTTCAATCTTAAGCAAATAGTAACCGAACCGACTCGAATCGCAAATAACAGTATTACTTTAATAGATATAATATGTACAAACCAAACATTCTCTGAAGTAAATGTAGTTCAATCCGATATACCAGATCATTTTTCCTTGACATATAAAATTTTTAACATCACAAATTTAAGTAAATAAACCAATTATATGAATAGAAACATTAAAGAAATTAATCTTAACAGTTTTCAAAGAGAAATACACTGGGATAGAATTTACGATTTTAATGATATTGACTCAACGGTGCGTTTTCGTACAAGCAATATTTTACAGTTATTTGATTTGCATGCAGCGTTAAGAAAAACGAAAATACTTACCGACATTTTCGGAAAAAAAATTATTTTCGACTTTTCAAACGATATTACAATAATAAACTACCCTGTCGCAATCCGTTGGGCAGTTTTCCAAAATAAACTTTTGTGTCTACTAAAACACGTTTTCGAGCTAAATTTCTCGGATTGTTAACATAATAATTATATCGTTCGAGTCTATTATAACAATTTTAGAAAATACTAAAAGGTTTTCTATTTAAAAAAAATCTGCGGAATCAGAAAATTCTATAACGCAACTAAACTACTGCTCATAAAAAGTCAAATATTTCGAAAACCAAAAAAGGTATCGGGAAGGGCTTGCCAGCATTTTAAACAAAAATTCTTTGTGAAGAAACTAGTGTCATATTTTTTAGACAGGGTGTATAAGAATTATTTTTTCTCTAATACCATGGCTTTCAGGTTTCTATAAAAACGTTTCAAATTTGTCTTCTTTTTCGAGATGGTAAATTAAAAAAAAGTTTTTAGTTTCTGCATAATATTTTGTAATCCCTTTTAGGAATTATTCATTTTTAGCGTAGAGCTACCAACAACTAACTGAAATATTGTTTCCAAATACGAACATAAAGTTGAAATACACGCAATTCCTCAACATTTGTGCTCAGTAGAGATTAGAGCTGCTTTTTAATAGGCATAGGCATCTTTATTTAATTAAATATGCGCATGAAGGCTCATTTCTTGCGTGCTGCTACCTTATTTTAGAATTTGTAACATTGTTTAATAAATTTAATTCTTATATGCATTTATACTTTTAATTTATGCTATTTTTTATATACAGGGTGTTCGACTTAAGAAGGAACCCTTTAAGTCTGTAATAATGTGTAAATTAAGTTTTCAAACGGTGCAAAACATCAAAAGAATATAAAGAAACAAAAATGTACAGAACAGAATGAGGAATTTGACTTAGTTGTAAAAATGATCAGTGCCGTCGTAGTAAAAAGTTCGGGAGGGTTAAAGGAGTTACAATCTGAAGACATAATATTCTGCAGATATTTTTAAAACTTATTTAGTCGCTTTATTGTCATTAGTCATATATAACGTTTACCAAATTTGATTTAAAATGTTCTAGAAATGTGCGAAGTATATCAAAAAAATTAAAAAATATTAACATATTAATACCCTGCATCTCGAAGTGTTTGCGGACCCCTGTTTAAAAAAACTTTTTTCTTATTTTCATGAAATAAACGATCTTCCAGAATTTTACACATGAATTAAATTACACCATACATTGTAACAGACTTAAAGAGTTATTTCTTAAACCGAACAGCCTGTATATAAAAAAAAAACATTACAAATACAGATGCATCTAGAAATCTTTTGTACTTAAATTTTTAAACAATTTTTACAAATTCTGAAATAAATTAGCCTCACGTAATAAATGGGTCACGTGCATATGTGTAATGAAATAAAGATATCTACGTCTATGGCAAACTTTTTAAAAATATTGCAAAACCATTTAGAGAGTATAATTTACTTATTCTGTGGAAGAGAACAAGCATTTATTCATTTCGTTATATTAAATAATACTTTAATCTTTACAGAGCACAGATACAATAATAATACTACAATAGAGGTGCGAGTTGAAAAAAAAACGAAATAATTTTGAAAGAATAATTCATAAAGAACCTGTATGATTTAGTAAACATTATTGTCTCACACTTAATAGGAATAATTTTCTTAAAAGGATTTTTAAAAAATTGCACATTTTTGCACAGGAAAACTGAAAAAAGAAAAGATATCCAAACACTGAAAAACCTATTTTTTTTAAGTTACCCGCTCGAAAAACATATTACAAGAAAAATTGAAAACCTACTTATACACCCTGTATAAATAAAGTTAGTTATTAAACTGAGAAAAATTATGCATCAATCACAAAGAAATTTTCTGTTAAATGTAAGCCGGCGCATGCCGATACCTTTTTTGATTTTCGAAATATTTAACTTCAAATCTACCCTAAACAAGTTAGTGATCCGCTTATTATGTGCAGCAACTGATAAAAATAGTTATACTTATACTATTTGTATCCATCTGTGAATTATTACGACACGAACTGCCTTGTAAAGAATATATCTGCATCGTACCTACCTACTACAAAAATAGCAAATATTAAATAGAGCCACAAAAAGAGTTTCTACAATTTTTTATTGAATGTCTACAGAAACAGATTTCATAACAGAGTCATGGGCTTTACGCCACAAATATATCGCAATTTTAATTTTACACAACCGTAACTCCATATGTTCAAGATATTTTCGAACGAAATAATCTATTCATTTTGAAGCATTAACAGATTTTAAACAAAGATCAAAAACGTATTTTAATTCTAAAATATCGAAAAATAATATTCCTAACCTCCACACTCAAATCCACTATAGACGACACGACAAAAATAAATTGTTAAGTATCCAGTATTGATATCTGTACCATTTTGGTTTTCAATTCGCAAAAAAAAAACGGATATCAGTTAGTGTGTGCATTGTACTTTCATTAAAACCTACTATGTTGTCGTGTCACTAATTTTTTTTTAATGGAGTGAAACCTGATATCAATTTTTTTTAACCATATTGACACACTCGGTAGTGAATTGACTTTCAGACTAGCCATCTTCTACTACGAAATACAAGTTGTTTCCGTTTACGCATGCTTCATTCTTTTATGCATACTGGTATTTAGCCCTTTGATTTAATTTTAATTTATCGCTTTGATATATTCTTAAAATTATTATAAATAGCGTTTTCGAACTTTTTATGCATAGAAAATAAAACGCAAGACCAGGTATTTTATTTACATACACACGCATACATTTTATGGTAAAAAAGGATGACTAGACTAGATGTTGCATTTATCGCAGGCGTATTTTATTGAATAAAAAATAGTTTATAAGCTGTATATTTTGTAATTTAATATTTCCCGTTCAACTATTTAAAAAAAACAACAGAATATGTGAGTAAGAATTATAAACACTGCCAGTACTAATACATAAATGTTGTTTAAAGAGAGACATACCCTACAACCAAACAAATAACCTTAGACCCAAACTTGGCTCTCGACTATTGAGAAGCTATTTGTACCACTAATTGTTATTAACAATGTATACAAACACTTAGGGTGCGAAAACAGTTGAATATAGATGCTAGAATATTTAGGCTTCACTATATATCTGTAACATAGACTATCAAAGGGCATTCCATTCGGTTCCTAACAGTTGGTTATATTATGTAATATATAAAATATGCCCCAAAATCAGCAACATCATGCGTCCGTAACTGTTTTTGCCAAGAAGCTATGGTGTTACCATTAAAGTAGTTATTCAAGTTGCATAATACGTTTTAAATTTACTTGAAATTTCAATTTAAAATCCAGTCCTGAATATAAATTTCCCGGTTATGGCTCTGGCTCTCAGTGAACCCTCGATCTCTACGCCTTAATTCCACTATCTATGGCTTCGCAATGAAGTACAGTTCACCAGAAATGAAAAATGCCAAATGAGGGATAGATTTAGTTGTTAGTTCTCTAGTGAGATTCCAATGCACTTTGTCCTCGACAAGTGGCGCTCGTAAAAAGGATAAGAGGAAGAGGGAAAAGTTACGCTATTAAGGACGAACTAACCAATGAATTTATAAAAATATTAAAACGCTTATTGAAAACCAGTCCTAAAAGCAAATCTTGAACAAAGCCTTTAATGCAGTGCAAAAACATCCCTGCACCTGCGTGGAAGAGGATTGTCCGATCAGCCAAGCAATTAGAACAACAATTATCAAAACTTCATCTTACTTCTACTTTGCGGCCGAGGGAATAAAATTAGCACAGGCAATACAACACCGACCAAGAAAAAACATGTCAAAACTACTGACTGAATGTTAAGAATGAAAAGTTGCCAACAAGGAACCATCTAAAGTATATAACCAGGAATCCTTTATTTCAGAATAGGTATAAATACAAACTTTGCAGACTAACTAACATATTACTCGGTTTTATCTATATAGTTATTATAATTTAAGACCAAAATTCTACATCAAAAAGTATCGGTTAAGTTAAAACTACTACAACTACAGAAGCGGATTAACCATTAGGCCCTAACCTGGGGACCCTTCAACTTAAAAAGTCTGAACCAAAACTCCGACATAAAATATAAGTTTATTATTTTTGAAATGTCTACAAAAATCTAACTTCAGAACTAGTAGTATCCAAAATGTAGCAAAATGTCTACTGAAAACTAAGACATTGTTTTAAAATCAGGAAAGCCACTGTCTCTGTGATTAAATACATTTCGTCATTTTTCATGAACTCTTATTAATTATCAATGGATTGCGACTAGAATCAATATGCGCTTTCAACAACCGCAGTTGCGTAATATAACCTGTCGCAATCCCCGAGTCGCACAACGTATTCACTTGTTTAGATCACCAAGGAAAGAAACAATTTCTGTAAGTTAGAATGAGACAAAATGCTAAATTCACTATGGCTATAGTCAACTTAGAATTCTCAGATTTTCAGTCAAAATAAACATTGAAGACTTTAATATCAAGTAAAACATTAAATAGGCTAAGTAACTGTGAATTTAAATAATTCACGACTTATTTTTAAAAACTATTTCAAATAAATATATCTGCCGGCTCCAGTATCACTTAACTTCCAAAGAATTCTTGCTGTTGCACAAACACTTTAAAGATTCTTGGTGTAAAACTACTTTTAGAGTTATTTGGAAGACATCAAAATATTACAATTTAGGAAACGTGGTCTATGAACAGCCGCCAGCCCCACCACCGAAGTTATGGGGGTCCAGTGCGGCTCGGGCCTAGCAAAAATAGTCCATTTTTAACCTTATTAAAAAAACTATTTACACTAATAAGAACACTAAACAACACAGGTTTATAATAATATTTTTGCATCAATTACAAGAACAAAAGTGTATTTACTATTAATAATATTATTTAATTTCTACGAATGGTGTGCAGTACTGAACTATTGCTCATACAAAATAAAAATCGTTGCACGTCATCAAACAAACGGCGCGGATCCAATAATTCCATCTTAGTGCAAGAGAGATGGAGCTAGCCGAGGTAAGACAACAGTAAAATGTATGTATTTAAATATAGGATCAACGATTTTTTTTTATAACGCTATTAGATCTTGCATAGGCTCATCGGGGTCTAATCCAGTGCAATTTATACTGCATCCTTGATTATTTTAGAGGTATGCTAGACTTTCGTTCCTGGTTTGTTTATTTCATATATTTATTACCCATGTAGTATGACATACTTATTTACTCGTATTTTTATTTTCTATATGGCTTCCCGTAATTAATTCCTACGACTAGGAGCCACTTAGTCTGAAAATAAATGTGAACATTTTCTCCTGATCGGTAGGCAATTTCTCAGCAAATCAAAAGGGCAAACTAGCCAAACCAAGCATGTGTACTCGTATAAGGCACCTAATTGCCCTTAAATCCTGGATGGACCAGCGCCAGATCTTTCATTTTTAAACAGTCTAAGGTGGATTTGAAATCATGAAACGTTAGTCTTGGTAACTTATAAGGGGGAAAAATGCAAAAAATTTACAAATGTAAATAATACCCTGCCCTGCAAATATTTATGTCAATCTTGGACAGAGTAAAAAAAATAAAAGGAATAGCTTATCAGGAAGACTCCTGACGTTTCTCTATTTTGCTGAATAAAAGCAGGGAGAAAATCATTTATTTAAATGAAATTCATTTTGAGCAAAATATAAGTATTTATATTTATATATATATATATATATATATATATATATATATATATATATATATATATATATATATATATATATATATATATATATATATATATATATATATATATATATATATATATATATATATATATATATATATATATATATATATATATATATATATATATATATATATATATATATATACAGGGTGGCCCATCGAAAACGTACCGCAAGGCATAACGGCCAGGGTAATTTTTTTTTCAAAAAATCCAAAAACACGTCAATTTTGTTTGTGAGGGGGACAACTTTTGCCCTTAAAATGATCGCAAAATTTTCAACCCTCTAAGCGGGGGTGTCATCCCCCAAACTTTTTCAAATGGGAAGAGGGGTCAAGTGGTACCGCAATGAAAAGGGCTTTCTATTCTCTATACATTCCCGCTTTGGTTTTGAAAATCGGTCAAGTCATTTAGAAAATATGAAGGATTGAATTTAAAATGTTTATTTACAAATTATCAGAGTAAATGATAAGGATAAATTCCTTCGACCAATTCGCTATTTTTGTCCTGTTATTTTAGATGTTTACTGCTGATTTTAGTGATTTGA
Organism: Kuschelorhynchus macadamiae; assembly: GCA_030620095.1. NCBI lineage: Eukaryota > Metazoa > Arthropoda > Insecta > Coleoptera > Curculionidae > Kuschelorhynchus > Kuschelorhynchus macadamiae. The sequence continues at coordinate 25,359 of JAUTXW010001204.1, read as the reverse complement.
CATGCCACAACGATCAGGTGCGGTAGTTGCTAGATAGCTGTTCTGTAACTTGTGCGTTTAAATTTCTCAATATCATTAAATTTTTTATCAATAATTATGGTGTACTCACTTGCAGAAAAAGTGGAAATAATCGAACTTTATTTTAAAAATAATGAATGTGGCAATCGGGTTGCGCAGATATTTAATGAACGACATCCTGAAAAACACCTTTCCGGCAAAATTGTTCGCGAGTTAGTAGCAAAATTTCGCGAAACTGGATCCCTTATGAATAAAAAGAGGCAGATGGAAAATCCTGTAGTAAATGAAGCTATGGAGGCTTTGTATTGGGCCAAGTTGCCATGGATAGTACGCTGAGTACAAGAAAATTAGCCAATGAGACCGGCGTGAATCGTACAAGTGTCCAAAGAATATTGAAAAAACACCATTTAAACCCGTATAAAATTCAGTTGGTACAAGAACTCAACGAAGACGATTTTGATCGCCGCTTGCAATTTTGTGAAACTATTAGTGAACGAGTGGCCAATAATAATAATTTTCTATTCAATGTGTAGTTAATCGGCATAACTGTCGGTACTGGGCTGAGAACAACCCCAGGGTATTTCACGAGGTGCATACACAACATCCTCAGAAATTGAACGTGTGGGCTGGTATTTTTGGAAATTCTATTGTGGGTCCTTTTTTTCTTCCTGGAACTCTAACAGGTGATATGTACTTAGATTTACTGGAAAATACCATCGACCCAGCCCTAACTGACATCATCGAAAATAATCCTGGATACGTTGTAGCGGAACTGATATTTCAACAAGACGGTGCACCTCCACATTACTCTCAAAATATGCGTAATTATTTAAACACTAACTTTCCCGGGCGGTGGATAGGACGAAGGGGTGCCATTGAGTAGCCTCCCCGGTCACCCGACTTGACTCCTTTAGACTTTTTTCTATGGGGACACATAAAAAGTAAAGTGTATAGCACTCCACTTGCCTCATTAGAAGATCTGCGAACACGAATTATTGACGTTTGTCGCGAAGTGACCCCTCAAGTTCTTCAGAATGTTCGAGAACGATTTGAAGCTAATTTGTATTACTGTATGGAGGTCGACGGGCAACATTTTCAGCATTTGCTTCATTAATACGGTAAGTTTTTTTTTATTTAATTCAATTTATGCGTTTTTTGAAAAATGTATTTTTCAAATTTCAATCCTTCATATTTTCTAAATGACTTGACCGATTCTCAAAACCAAAGCGGGAATGTATAGAGAATAGAAAGCCCTTTTCATTGCGGTACCACTTGACCCCTCTTCCCATTTGAAAAAGTTTGGGGGATGACACCCCCGCTTAGAGGGTTGAAAATTTTGCGATCATTTTAAGGGCAAAAGTTGTCCCCCTCACAAACAAAATTGTCGTGTTTTTGGATTTTTTGAAAAAAAAATTACCCTAGCCGTTATGCCCTGCGGTACGTTTTCGATGGGCCACCCTGTATATATATATATATATATATATATATATATATATATATATATATATATATATATATAAAATATGTAGATATATTAGGCCCTAAACAAATCTTACCCTAGGGGCCCATTTATTATTGATTCGCCCCTGTCACAAAGTTCCTTACTACAAATACCTCGGAACCAGTTTTCGAAAATAATTACTGAGATCTAACAATACTCACTGACCAATTAGCTACCTTCAGTATACCCATCTTATTATAAATGTTGATAAACTCTCTAGATCGACGTCGTCATATTCAATTAAAAACGTTGCGTGTAAAGTAAAACGGAAAAATCAGATATTTACAGCCGGTTGCACAAAACTTAACTGCTGTTAAGATTATTTAACCGAGTTTTCGGATTTGACAAGCTGCTTATAGAAATCTAGGAACTCGCTGTCAAATTTGACATTCCGTTAAACATTCAAAACTTAACATTCCAATCATACAATTGATGTCATCACGAGTCTTATGACGATCATCAAGGCATCAGATATAAAGGAGCAAATATATAAGATCATGCCAAAACTGGAACTACTTGCAAAGGCGCATACAACTCGAAGAGTTGGTGGGGGAAGACAGATTGACTTCTGACAAATTTTGGTCAAAAATCCAATATGGCGGAACAAACAGCCTCAGAGAAAGCAAAAAAATCATAATTAGAAAGCTACTTATCAAATGGACTTGGAAAATGTGTGCAAAAGGTAAAATGTGATATAGGGATAAACTAGTAAAATTTTTGTATAAATCTATTATAGCGAATCAACATGGCGGCGTAAATTCAGTACCACAAAACTACTTATACAATTGACAATTTTTCACAAAAAACAAGTGTTAAGCAGGGATACACCAACCAATTCTATATGACAAAAGAAAATGGGGATCTAATAAAATGTTTAAATATTATTTCCTCGAATAAAACCTTCTTTTAATGAAGGAAAATACAAAAGAACGTAATTTATTTTTTGTAGACTATAAAATGCATAATAATATAAATAATAAAATAAATCACAGTGGTACATCTTCTAGGAGTTCTTTTAAATACTGCTGAAGGAAGTTTAAATAACGAGGTCCAATTAGATTGGCTGGCAATTCAATCTCCGAAACCAGAGATCGATATGACGCATGTTGAGCTGTTTAGTACTGTTACTAAATTTTTAAATTTAAGGCGACCAAAAGAAAAAGATTTCCGCATAACACAATGCCCTGGGCGAACCCCTTTGGCCTCGCACATCGTCCAAAATTGCCAGTTCGCGACGTGCTTCATTTATTATATATATATATATATATATATATATATATATATATATATATATATATATATATATAAGCATGATTAACCGACTTCAAAAAAGGAGGTTTTCAACTCAACCATATGTATTTTTTTATGTATGGACATCGAGTACTCCTCGATGGTTTGACCAATTTGGATAGCAAGCATATTTAAAGAAATGTAAAAAATTAATTTTTTAAGCGAGCGCCGGAGACAATATATTGCGTTCACAAATTTTGGTCAAAAATTAAGGGACGTATACAGATGACTGGTAACATTTTGGTAAAAAGATTTCGGATCCCTCGAAATTTTAAGAAATGTAAAAAATTATGCGGCTGGGATTGTCAATCGATTTTCGATCGGCTGTCTATAGACCTATCTCGCCCACTGGCAACACCGCGTCAAAAATTGATGCGTTCGAGCTGCAGATTACGACGAGACGACGCTACGATCGTTTGATGCGACGAATTTATTTAGTATTTTAGTATGAAACTGTCTGATCAACTGTCTATTCCGAATATAAGCGATCTTCATTTAAACTGATCTGACAACTGTGATATATTCTATTTTTTGTAATTGTTAAAAAATGTCAAAGATTTGGAATATCCTATTTCAATTAATGAAATGGCAAGTTTTTTATGTATTACATGGAAAGCCTAATGCAGTTAAGCAATTCTCTTCTTTTTGATATGTTCCAAGGCGTTATAACTTTACACTTCTTCTCTATATGGAGTAATATTGCAAATAGCAAAAAAAGAAAAAGCTTAAGCTTAAAATTGAAAAAAGTAAAGGTATTAAACCACACATATTTTACTTTTAAGTGAAACATCCTGTAACTTATGATAAAGTAACACACATCTATTATACGAAGAGGAACGACGCACTGTCGGTATGTGAGCATTCGTCACCCGACAAAAATCTCTCTCGCCCAACCTCCTACCAAATAGACTTGGCCTGGTTCCGTACATATATTTTTTAGATTTTAGACGCAGAGTCTTCATTATTAATATGATCAGAACAGACTAGCTTATTTATTTATTTATAGCAAAGAAGTTTTTTTTATAATTATAGACGTGACTTCTCTTTGTAAATGACGAATGCGTCAACACTCTGAATAAACGGGTATATGAATTATCTTCTCAAAAACACCGTTTTTCACGAGATATATTTTATAGGAAAAACAAAGTATGCCTGATAGAGACATGGAATAGAAAGTCAAGATCTGATAATTTTGATGTAGGTAACGCTTCCTTTAAAATAATATAAAAGAATACGCTCAAACAGATGCTGCCAATTTTTTGAACAAAAAGGTTTTACTATATGGGCCCTAAATAACTATTCTTACACTGTAATCTAGATCATGTACACTATAATGTAACCTATATAGAAAACTTAAAACACAATTGTGTTTAATTAGTCTGCAAAGTGCTCGCCGGGACTCAACTGATTATATACGGCGAAAGTTCGTAAAAAAAAATGTGCAGAGAAGTTCTCGGTTTATTGAGAACCGCTGTCATTCAATCTGAACAAAAAACATAAGGTATATCGTTTTTACATACATTTGTTAAAGTATTTATATGTACTTACAATAAATTAAGTAAATATATTTAGTGCATGACAATGCACCTAAAACGCAATTCTTTTAGTAATTCTATAATACTCTGCATTGTACCAAGATTACCTTGATTTACTTAATACTTAATCATAAGGTATTGCAAATTTTAGACTGAAGGTTTTCTTGTAACCAATTTCACTAATTAAATAGTTGCAAACTTATTTGCACGAAAATCAAGTGATACGTTTAGAGCTATAGTCTATACTGGGAAATACTGGGACTATAATGAGTGAAATAGAAGTAAAGGAATATTATGACTTTATATTACCGAAAGTGTTAGAAGCTGGAAAGGTATGTATAAAACAAGAAGCAAAAAGTATTAAAATGTTCCGGTTAGTTTCATGTTCGTTTTTAAACGATATATTACAATATACGGGAAAGTTAAATTTGTAATTATTTGTCGATATTAATACATAAATTTAGTTCTTTTAAGTAAAAAAAAATGTTAAAAACTTTAAAACTAACGCAATTTGAATTACATGTAGCTATATGAAAAACTGAGTGACAGAATAATGTAACACACGAGTGTTTTTGAAGCTATTCACTATAGGTACCAATTTAAAATTTTTGTCTCAAAAAGCTCAGGAGGGACTTGATAATATGATTTAATATGAGATATATAGTACGAAAAACGATAAAGTCTAGTAATTATTTTGTCATAATTAAATCTGCACATGATTTACTTTATGTCTACAAGAAATAAAAAAAAACATATCTACAATGTGTCCAAAGAAGTTTGCAGCAAAAGGAAAACTTTTTTATTATTCATTTATCATTTCAAAAACTAAAAAGTTATTAAAACAAAAATTTTGTGTGGGCAGTTTTAAAGGCCGCAAAGAATCGTAAAGAAAGCTAAGTAAATTTTTTTCATATTAGTTATATAGTTAGGGGGATATTTAGATTGAAAATCGAAAAAATGTTTTTTTTTTCGGTGTTTGACCTTAATTATCTCCCTAACTATAAGTAATATAAAAATAATTACTTAGCTTTTATTATATATTTTATATATATTTATATATATATATATATATATATATATATATATATATATATATATATATATATATATATATATATATATATATATATATATATATATATTATATATATATATATATATATATATATATATATATATATATATATATATATATATATATATATATATATATATATATATATATATATATATATATATATATATATATATATATATATATATATATATATATATATATATATATATATATATATATATATATATATATATATATATATATATATATATATCTGACCTAAAGTTCAATACTGTAAAAACTACTTTTTCTTTTCCCATTTGTTGCATACATCTTCGGACATAATGTATATTAATTAAAAAACCATTATCTCATTAAAACAAGGGGGGGCAGGATTTCTTTCTCTAACTATGAAATAAAATACATTCCGTTTGAATCATTTTTAGACCTAATCACATTTGTTTAACATTCTTGTACCATCTGTCATACAACGACTTAATTTAGTAAGAAAATATATTCCTGTTGGGCTCCAAAATAGGCATTTTCTTTTAAATTGGTACAAAAGACCAAGGCTATAAAGCACTTTTTCGTATTCCGACGGAACCAAACTATTGTCCTCAGTTTACGAAGTGAACTAAATGTACTTCTTTTTGGCATATATAAATCAAAATTACTAAAGTCTGAAGGACTCTTTAAAAAAACATCTGTTGATGAATGTGATTTGAATAGTGAGGTCAGGTTTTCTAGATTTACTATATAAAAGTTTTAACGAAAATGTCTTTAGTTACTTACAGTATTACAGCTTGGAAAAAAAGTATATGGTAGTTAAGATTAATAAAATTCCGAAGTATCTGTCTCTCAATACGGAAAGTATGGGTAAAATGATCTCACCGAATCAATAGTACGGTAATACAATTGTGTTAGACGACCCGACAACCGCAGCACACAAAATAGTTATTGTAGCAAAACCATAGACTGGGTGGGGAGAAGCTGACAATATCTCTATTATATTTGTAGTAGTGTGAGCTAAAAGTAGAGCCTCTATTTCCAAATATCGCAAGAGCTTTAAGAATACTACTTACTATTCCTGTTACAGTTGCGCAGGGAGAAAGGTCATTTGGTAGTTTTGATCACCTGAAAATGTTCTTGGATCCGTTATGTATCACGAAGGACTCAGAAGCTTTGGTACGCTAGCAATCGACTCTCAACTATTTCATGAAACAAATTTCGAGCAGATAATAGATCGGTTTGCTAGTCATAAAACAAAGCAATTTGTAACTTTTTTAAAATAAGTAGTATTAACATGAAATTTTACAGTGATATATGGTTACTTATGAGGAAGATTTTTGCTATATAAACAATCGACCGCCGTTTCCGGTTTAACCGGAAATGCTATCAACTTTAATATTTTAAATTGAACACCCTGTATATTGATTTAATTTTTGAATTCTACACTAAATTATAAACATAAAAGATGTATCATACCCTATGTCAATTCTTTATAGTTTTCGAGAAAATGGGGAATGAAACTTTAAAAATTTCAATGAATAATTCCGCTTATTGGAAGATAGATACTTGCGGTTTACCCGGAAACGTGGTGAAAAATCACTTTCAAACGATATTTTCTCGTTTTATTCTAATGGGACGACTTATAAACCTATTCAACATCTAAATTTTTAAACAATTTTAAATACTTTTGTGTATCATACCCTATACCTTTATCAAGTACTTTTCGAGATAATTCCAATTGAACTGTGCAACCTTTTTAACGCTTAGGTTGACGTTTGCAAATTCTAATAGCTTATTTTTTTATTCGTACATTGAACAAAACAATAATTCTGAATTAAAGTACCTACTTTAAAAATTAGAAGATGAATAAAAGAATGGCCGCTGTGGTGTTTCTTTATTTCACAGCCACCTTGGATCAGAAATTTAATATTTGTTATTTATCAGCATAAGTGTTAAAAAGGTAATTTCACAGTGCAATTCGAAATATCTCGAAAAGTACTTATTTAATTTAGTTGCGGATTGACAAGTCGGGTTTGGTATATGATGATCGATTTACATTGTTGGGTTTGAATGATTTAGAAACAGGAAGAATGATTCTCACATTGTGTTTTGGTCACAAATTGTTAAGCAACAAAATTTACTGTAACGAGTTCTTGACAGCTATTAACTTTAAAGTATCATCGCACATTATAATAAATAATGACAGTTTTGCTCTTAATTATGCGCGTACAGACGTGGGGAGAAATTCTCCAATAAATAGGCTAATGAGGTTTATCAAATCACTGCCCGTCGATTCTAATTTCAATGTTTTTCCGACTCGGTTTAAACATAAATGTATTTTATGTTTTACTATGTCTGTAATTACCATTTAACAAAAATTTGTCGATGTTCTAGTATTTCTATATGTTTCTACAAGACTGTTTTAACTTTGGTATTTTTAGTCTTAGGATTATTTAACCTTAGTTATAGTTTTATCTTAATTAGAATTAGAAGTGATGATTATGCTATATGCAATACTATTTGGGCTTTGCCTGTTATGTGTACCGTTGATAAATAAATAAATAAAAATAAATGAATAAATACATTTTTGATAATTTTATTTTTTTTTTCACACATTTTTTATTCACATTTGTATATCAATAACAAAAGCTGAATGTATAAATATAGTGTTAATTTGTTTTTACTATTTTAAACATGCTTTCGGTTATAATTAATGTTTCCACATAAGTACCTTGTGGCTTTAAGAATATTTTTAAAAAAGTCTGCATTGTTCTTCCCTTCATGTGTGTAAAAAATAGTGTATGTACGCAAGTGAGAATAAAATCACGGCAACACTTTAGATTATATACTACTACAAAAGATAATTTTTGTTAGTTAATAAAATAATTTGTTACCTATCGATTTATTTCAGATTTTATTAGAAGCAAAAGATATAAAAGGAGAAATAAAAAATGGTGTCGACTGCGATTTGGTAACCATTTTTGATTCAAAAATTGAAAATATGCTAAATAAGCAAATTAAAGACAGATATCCTGAACACAAGTAAGTATGTTGTTCTGTCCCTTATTCCTATATCCTATATCACAATATCTATATAATTGGAACAAATCATTTGAAAAATGAATCCGCAATTAAAAAACATTAGATGTCATGAAAACTAGACAATAACCATACGAAGATTTTGGTTACTTATTGTTGCTTTGAGTTAATTTTGTTTCTTCACTGCATTTAGTTTATCTCTAGGATAAACTATTTTTTTTACAGTAACTTTTTAAATATAATATATATATATATATATATATATATATATATATATATATATATATATATACAGGGTGGCCCATCGAAAACGTACCGCAAGGCATAACGGCCAGGGTAATTTTTTTTTCAAAAAATCCAAAAACACGTCAATTTTGTTTGTGAGGGGGACAATTTTTGCCCTTAAAATGATCGCAAAATTTTCAACCCTCTAAGCGGGGGTGTCATCCCCCAAACTTTTTCAAATGGGAAGAGGGGTCAAGTGGTACCGCAATGAAAAGGGCTTTCTATTCTCTATACATTCCCGCTTTGGTTTTTATAATGAGGAGGTGAGAAAAAACAGACTTCTAATGAGCTATTTGGTCGATGTTACGTGTCACCTAGCAAAGCAAGAATTATCTTTCAGAGGCCATAATGAAAAAAGCGATTCCGTTAGTGCGGGAAATTTTCGGGAAACTTTTAATCTGTTAATTAAACGTGATAACGAAATACAACATTTAAAAAAAATTGGAAATATTTTTTCTGGTTTATCAAAAACTATCCAGAATGATTTGATATCCTGTATTTCCGATTACCTTGCAGATACAATTCATAGGGAGATAAAAGAGTCGTTGTTTTTTGCAGTGCAAGCTGACGATACTACGGATATTTCTGAGAAGTCCCAATGTGCGATTTCAATTCGGTACGTTAATAAATACGGTGAAATCAAAGAAAGTTTCTTGGGTTTTCATGACGTTAGCGAAGACAGAACAGCGGACGCAATGTATGGATTAATTGTTACAGTCATAGGCAATTTCGATTATAAAACAAAATTAGTTGGGCAATGCTACGATGGTGCTAGTGTGATGGCAGGTTCATTGAATGGTTTGCAAAAAAAAGTTAAAGATGATGCTCCTTTTGCTTTGTTGACGCATTGTAGTGCGCACAGATTGAATTTGGTTTTACAAACTGGTTCAAAAAATATAAAAAATTGCCGAATTTTTTTCGCAAGTGCGTCCTCGATTCCCGGATTTTTTCATCAGTCTGCAAAACGGACATTTACTTTAGATTCGACGATAGGAAAGAGGATTTCTTCCAGTTCAGACACCAGGTGGGCTTCCCGTTCTAAAATCATTCAAATCTTGCACTCTGAATGGGAAGGCCTAAAATTAGTTTTTTCTAAAATTATTGACGACCAATCATCATCGGCTGAGTCAATAAACGGGGCCAAGGGATATCTTAAATTTATGAACGATTTAGAATTTTCGTTTCTTACCGCTGTGTATAAACATATTTTTGACATAACTGACCCCCTTTTCAACATTCTACAGAAAAAATCATTGGACATCACCTATTGCAAAAAGCAAATATTTATGGCAAGAGATCGTATCAAGTTATTGAGAAATGAGACAATGTTTAATACAATATTTGAACAAGCCCAAACAAGGATTTTTAATAATAGGGACTCAGGGCAATTGTCAAAAAGAATTAAGTTATCGGACACCATTAAAGGCGATGAGCAAAGTTCTTTACGCATTTTATTTTATGAGATAATTGACAATATTGTGACTCAAATAGAAGTTAGGTTTGCAGATATGTCTCAGTTATTATATTTTTCTTTAGCGGATTCCTCAAAATTCGAAGAATATAGCAAAAATTTTCCGCTTGAATTTGTGACGAATGTGACCAACTTTTATAAAAATTTCTTTGACAAACAAAAATTAATTAATGAGCTTAGTGTAATATATCTCGATGAACAATTTGCATTGCTGAGCGTCGAGGCAATTTTAAAACATTTCGTAAAAAATGAACTTCAAGAAATATTTCCTGAAAGTTACAAACTTTTTGCGTTAATTGCTACCATACCTATTAGAAGTACCTCAGTGGAAAGACATTTCTCTTGTTTAAAGCGAATAAAAACGTATTCTCGCAATACAATAAAAAATGAACGTTTAACGTCACTTGCGCTAATTTCAATAGAAAAAGAGTTGTTCTGCTCCTTACAGAAGGCTGATAACTTTACGGATGTCATAATAAGTAAATTCGCCCTTTTAAAAGATAGGCGGATAAATTTAATTTATAAAACTTAGTTGTCAGCTAAGTGTGTACGCGGCTTAACGTTTTCTTAGAACGTCATTATTCTTGAAATTATTGTGGTTGTCGCCTACCCTAGCCTAAACACCACGAGCCGCCACTGAAAATCGGTCAAGTCATTTAGAAAATATGAAGGATTGAAATTTAAAATGTTTATTTACAAATTATCAGAGTAAATGATAAGGATAAATTCCTTCGACCAATTCGCTATTTTTGTCCTGTTATTTTAGATGTTTACTGCTGATTTTAGTGATTTGACATGCCACAACGATCAGGTGCGGTAGTTGCTAGATAGCTGTTCTGTAACTTGTGCGTTTAAATTTCTCAATATCATTAAATTTTTTATCAATAATTATGGTGTACTCACTTGCAGAAAAAGTGGAAATAATCGAACTTTATTTTAAAAATAATGAATGAGGCAATCGGGTTGCGCAGATATTTAATGAACGACATCCTGAAAAACACCTTTCCGGCAAAATTGTTCGCGAGTTAGTAGCAAAATTTCGCGAAACTGGATCCCTTATGAATAAAAAGAGGCAGATGGAAAATCCTGTAGTAAATGAAGCTATGGAGGTCTTTGTATTGGGCCAAGTTGCCATGGATAGTACGCTGAGTACAAGAAAATTTGCCAATGAGACCGGCGTGAATCGTACAAGTGTCCAAAGAATATTGAAAAAACACCATTTCCACCCGTATAAAATTCAGTTGGTACAAGAACTCAACGAAGACGATTTTGATCGCCGCTTGCAATTTTGTGAAACTATTAGTGAACGAGTGGCCAATAATAATAATTTTCTATTCAATGTGTGTTTTTCGGATGAGTGCACTTTCTTTTTGAACGGTGTAGTTAATCGGCATAACTGTCGGTACTGGGCTGAGAACAACCCCAGGGTATTTCACGAGGTGCACACACAACATCCTCAGAAATTGAACGTGTGGGCTGGTATTTTTGGAAATTCTATTGTGGGTCCTTTTTTTCTTCCTGGAACTCTAACAGGTGATATGTACTTAGATTTACTGGAAAATACCATCGACCCAGCCCTAACTGACATCATCGAAAATAATCCTGGATACGTTGAAGCGGAACTGATATTTCAACAAGACGGTGCACCTCCACATTACTCTCAAAATGTGCGTAATTATTTAAACACTAACTTTCCCGGGCGGTGGATAGGACGAAGGGGTGCCATTGAGTGGCCTCCCCGGTCACCCGACTTGACTCCTTTAGACTTTTTTCTATGGGGACACATAAAAAGTAAAGTGTATAGCACTCCACTTGCCTCATTAGAAGATCTGCGAACACGAATTATTGACGTTTGTCGCGAAGTGACCCCTCAAGTTCTTCAGAATGTTCGAGAACGATTTGAAGCTAATTTGTATTACTGTATGGAGGTCGACGGGCAACATTTTCAGCATTTGCTTCATTAATACGGTAAGTTTTTTTTAATTTAATTCAATTTATGCGTTTTTTGAAAAATGTATTTTTCAAATTTCAATCCTTCATATTTTCTAAATGACTTGACCGATTTTCAAAATCAAAGCGGGAATGTATAGAGAATAGAAAGCCCTTTTCATTGCGGTACCACTTGACCCCTCTTCCCATTTGAAAAAGTTTGGGGGATGACACCCCCGCTTAGAGGGTTGAAAATTTTGCGATCATTTTAAGGGCAAAAGTTGTCCCCCTCACAAACAAAATTGACGTGTTTTTGATATATATGATTTATTTTTTCTGATAGACCGTCTGTGTAGGGCATTGCAACGTATTTAGTATTACCATTTCTTTCTTTTGTTGCTTTCTTTAAGTTATTATAAAAAACATGAGTTCATTGTTTAAAAACTGGTAGTATGTTTTTTTCCGGATAATGGTTATTTATTAAAGTCTCCTTAACCTTCTTTAAAATCTCAGGACGATATTCTGGGGAAGTAAGTGAGATGGCACGATCGGTTAGACCTATAATAACGCTATTTTTTTGATTCTTTGGATGGTTGGAGTTAAAGTTTAAGTACCGCCCTGACCATGTTTTTTTTGTATACCACTTGGTTTCTATATTTTGATCTTTCTTGTTTCTAATTAGGGTTAAGTCTAGAAAATTAATTTCGTTTTTGTCTTCAATTTTCATGGTGAATTTTAATTTGGGGTGAAAATTATTGAAAGCGTTTAATAGGTCATTAATATGGTTTTTTGAAACGGCAGTTAAACAATCGTCCACAAATCTTTTAAAAAAAGGAAGGTTAAAATCAAGTTCACTTATCACACTCTCCTCCAGATATTCCATAACTAATTGTGCGACAATGGAGGAAATAGGAGAACCCATAGCGCAACCATCTAACTGTTGATAATATCTGTCCTCATACTGGAAATAATTATTATTTAGAGTAATGTTAATAGCTTCTATAAATTCTTTTAATGGAAGTGTTGTGTGACCCTTTAATTCGTCCCATTTTTGTGTTATTATGTCAGATAAAAGTCCATTCGGAATATTTGTATATAGAGAAACAACATTAAGAGATATTAGTATATGATTGTCTGGAATGTTTACCTTGTCAATAAATTATTTAAATTCAAATGAATCTTTAACAAAATAATCGTTTTTTCCGGTTATTTTGTTATTAAATCTAAGTAAATATAAAAAAAAAGAAATTTGTCTCGTTTTTATCTACCAGAATTCCAGGCGTGTCGAAATTATTGCAATCGCAAAACATTCGTTACACATGATATGTTTCCAAAGTACGTACTCTGTATAATATTAATGTTGTTTTAAATGTATTTTTGTTTCATGATCATAGTTTGTTTTAAATGTAATGTTTTTTTGAGTGATGTTTTTTCAATATTGTTTTAACTAATTTAAATACTAACTATACATGTTTTTATTGTAGAAAATAAATATCTTGAAAAAGCTCACCATAATGAGCGAAACGTCGATTAAATTATAGTTTTACTTCTCAATGAGTTAACCTATGCCCAAGAAAATAATTAACAAAATATTTATATATGGTTAAAGAAAAAAAAATGAAATTTTTTGCGGAATGCCCACGATTTATTTCCCTTTCTTTTTACGAATTCATCCGCACAATCATCTCTCTTTCATTTCTTTGACCTACTATTATATTATTTTAATACTATTAGTTTTTGGTGACTTTAAATAAAATAAAATTTTATTTTTCAAAACACATTTTATTTCGTCTAACGTTTCGACGTATGTTCGGCCTTTATTAAAGTCTAAAATAAATAAGAAGTTTGTATACGTTGCAATACTTTTTTGTGGATCATTCATCACCTGACCTCACGAAAAAACTACTACTGGTATAATGAAGTGTTATGGTATTTTTAAATAAAAAGTGGAAGTCAATCTTTTTTTTAGTGATTTATTTGTGCAAGGTAATGGAAATTCATATAAATAAAAAAAAATATTACAATTCAATATTATCTATGTAAATGAAACTAACTAAAACTAGATAAAAAGTAACCTACTAGAGGGCACAACAGGTAGGATTTTGATTATTGGGTAATCAGTCTTCCAATCCTACCTCACTATTAATAGTATTGGTATCTTTTTCAAATGATTTGTATTTGAGATTTTTTATTTCATAAAAAATATTAGTATTATTATTATTATGATAAATATATATTTAAAAGAATATTCATATTCATATTCATTAAACACAAGATGAACAGGAATTTCTAAGTTATTTTGATTTCTGGTATTTATATTATTTCGGAATTGAATTTTGTCATATAAATAGTTAAGCGACTTGTTTAAAATTATTTTATGAATAAAACAAGATCAGTAGATTTCGCGTCTAAATTCTTTAAGGAAAAAATCTAGTCCTATCAGCACGGCATGTAAAAGCCACTTTACATTCGCGTTCTATGTTCTAATTGTTCCTATTGGTGGTTTATTTTTAATACTACGATTATTTTAAGTTTAGCAGCATAATCTACAACCAGCAGACGGGACACAGATACCATCATTTTTACCATGCAGGATAGATTGATTTTCAGCTTATTTAGAAGATAACTTGGTGTATTAAAAAGGTCATAGGCAACGACCAAAACTGACTCAAATTTGAATATTTAGCAATATTTTTTTTCCAAAATATATAGTAAAAAGCTTTATTTTGTCTGAACTGCTATTAGGTTTATAGGTGAAGAGTCAACAAAAAGCGAAATTGAATTGACAGATGCACCAACGTGGATAATTGATCCCATTGATGGTACTGAAAATTTTATAAGGAAACTGAGAATATCATGTATATCAGTTGGAATGACCATAAATAAGGAACAAGTATTTGGAATTGTTTATAATCCTTATATGGGAGATATGTTCTCTGCCACTAAAGGAAAAGGGGCATACTTAAATGGTGAAAGGATATGCACAAGCGGTCAAACTGGTACGTGTAATTAACAGAATTTTCATTAAATGTATTCTTTGGTATTATACACACATATACATTGTCGTACATTCTATCTAAAAATAGTTATTTAACTGAAGTATATTTCCACTAAAACGAGTTTTAAAAACAGTAAATACAACTTAGGCAATTTCGATTGTAGATCACAAACAGTCCTTTTTCAACTATGAAATCAGCATGGCACGGACAGGAACCTATTACTACA